>JAMYXO010002192.1:0-25004 GCA_033310375.1 Conus canariensis
CACCTCCATCCCACATTGGGAATTTTTGAAAAGCGGGTAAGGTACCGTTTGGCCCCGGTTGGTGATTGGCTCGGCTTTGTAAAACCTTCTTGATTTCCCCCAACGTTGGAGGCTTGCCATTGAATTTTTTTCCCCTGGGGTTGGTTGGCCACACCAACCTTGAAATGTCGAGGGTTGCTTTGCTCTGTGGGTCGGGTTTTTTTTTTCCCCCAAGTGCCAAAACTCCTTTGTCCCCCTTAGGGCCCCAGTTTTGGTGCTCAAACAGTTTCTGGAAAACTGGAAGGGGTCCCCTAAAAAGCGCTTGTGTCTTTTTTTTTTGCTTTCCCTTTCCTCCAGATTCCGTTTGCTGGGGGCCTGGTTTTTTTCTTTCAGGTCTTTCCACAGTTTTTTCCAAGCTTTTTTTTCAGGGGGCAGTGCGGTCTTCATTTGTTTTGGGTTTTTTTTTTTGGGACCCGATCTTTCCTCTTTTCTTGGGGGTCTGGATTTTTGGGGTGTTTTCTCTTTGGGGTATTTTTCCCCCATGGGCGTTCTACAGGGCATACAAAAGTCCCCATATGGGCCCCTATTTTTGTGTTCCAGGGTGCTTTTTCCCTATCAGTGCACGAGTCTGGAGATTTTTGCACCTTTTTTTTCTCCCCAACTTTTTTTCGTTTTGTCGGGCGGGGGTTTTTTTCGGCGCCTGGCATCGAGGGCCTGTCAAACCCCTCATCCAAACCCAACACGTGGATGCCTTTTGGCATTTTTTTTAAACCGGCCTTGGTCTTCCGACCCCCTTCTGCTGATCCTTGGCTGCTGCTCATTAGAGGTTTTCCCAATCCCATCTTGTTTGGGTGGATCTTCTTTTCCCGGGGGGGTAGCAAAAAAAGGGGTTTTCCCAGACCCATATTTTCCCCTTTTGCCATGTTCATACCCCTTGGATTTCAGTCTGTTTTGGTTGAGCCCCCCTGGTTTTCTCATTCTCTCCCCCCTTTGGTGAATCCTGGAGATTTTTTCCCCCTTTTTTTTTTGTACCACTTTTTAAGGAAAAAGGGGGGGGCCAGCCCACAGAGCCCTTGTTTGGTCTTCCCAGGCCCCCCCCCTCTTTCCCGGCGCCCCGGCCTTTTCCCGGGAAAGGGGCAAAGGGTTTTTCCCATGCATCGTAAAAGAAACTCTGGAGAGGGGCCCCAACGGGAAGCCCCCCAGAAAGAAACCCCCCTTTTAAGCAAGGTTTCGGCCCTTTCCCGACACCCTAGGGGGTTGGGCCACACCCTTTTGTTTCCGGGTCCCCTCTGCCCCTTTTTTTCCCCCTTTTGGAACCCAAGGCTGGGTTCCAACCCCCTGACCCTCTGGACATGTCTTTTCCACTTAATGACTCGCCTTTAAAACCCCTGAGCCACGGGCACCTGATATTTGTGGGAAATTAACCTTAAAGTTCACTTTTGTTCCTCCTTGACCAACCAGCTTGAACACCTCTCTGCCGCTTCTGCCATTTTTCCCGGGTCTGGTTTTTTTTTTTCCCTGCAACTGAGAGCGTTTTCATGTGGCTGTATGCAACGTTCCTACAAACCCCCAGGGCCCCAAATTTTTGCAGTGAGGACTTTGGGCCTGATAGCCTTCTCCCCTCATGCCCGTTTGCCAGATCAGCATACTTTCAGTCTTGTAGATTTGAGCTGCTCCTTTCTGTTCTCATATTTCACCGTTTAGCCCCCCGATCATGATCAACCCGCTTTGGTTTACTTTGAGTGGAAACTATGTCTGGTCTCATGCCACTCTTGCTGATGATCTCTGGTGACCTTCCAATTTTTGGGAGGTCGCAGTTTCACTCCCGTCAAACTGCCCCCCTTTCCCGCAGACTCTGCCTGCAAAAGTTTTTGATTTTCAAAATGTTTCTTGGCCAGATTGCGCCCCCCCCCCTGCCGTGAAGAAATTCGGGTGCTTTTTGGAAATCCTGATTTTTCCCTTTTTTTTGGTGGTTTGGGACTAGCCCCGACTACTTGTACAATTTCTTTGAGCACTTGTTGTGGGCCCCCGTTTAAACCCTTCCCCTTTAGCCCGGCTACTTTAATGACTTAGGACATGCTCCCAAATGTTTTTTTTTTCATGGCAGAAAGGGGCATGCAGGAAACGTCCCCTTTTCCCCCACTTCACCAGGTTTTTTATTGAGGGGGAGAAGGGCATAGCAGAACTAGAATGAAACTGAATCCTTTAAGGGGCCCTGTGCCAAAGTCATTCCAAAATGGGACCCTTTTTTGGAAATGCATTCTCCCACGTTTGTTCCATTGCCCTTGCTGGCTCTGCTTTGGGCGCTTTTTGGAGTCTTTTTTTGGTCTTCTTCTTTTCCCCTCCTGAAATCATCATGTCTCTTTTGGCTTTTCCCTTTGGCCTTTGAAACCCCCAATCATTTTTTGGTCCCCCCCAGTCCCCTGGGCTGTTGTCTGTGGGGTGTCCCCGTTTAAATTTTCTGATCTTTGAGACTTTTCTTTTGCAGAATCCATCGCCTCTTGAACTTTCCCCTTTTCTGCCTGTCTTTTCAGCTGGGGCTTAATTGCTTCTACCACCTTGTCTCCTGAGTCCTCCAGCATGCTTTTTAAGTCTGATCTTTCCCTGCTTTGAATTCCTCCAGGATGGATTTCAGTGGATAAAAGTTTCACTTTGCTAGGCGACAGTACAGTGCTATGTCAGTCAGAAAGGGTGGACAACCAAGCCATTTCCTTGTGAACTTGTTGATTTTGGCTTCCATTTAGCCTCCACTATGCTGGTGTCAGATGTCCGTTAATATCAATCAGAGAGGCCATGCAGCTTTGGAATCAAGCATGAACTGCAAGACACCAGAACCTTGTTATTTTGCCCAGGGAGCCCACTCCTGGTCCAATGGTCTCCAAGCCTTCCTCCGCCATCCATACTATTATACGAGTTATTACTCCTGATCTCAGTAGTGGCGTTTTTGTGGGGTGTTGTGGACAAAACAATAAACTGGTGCGTCGACATCGGAAGTGCTGCCACTCAGGTGTTTTAAAAAGACAGGCCAAAAAATGTGCTGACACTGGGAGTGGTTTTTGTTATACAAACAAAAAACTGGTGTCGTCCGACATTCGAAGTTGCAGCCACTGCATTGTTTAAAAAGACAGGGCAAATTTGCTTGACACTGGAGTTGTTGTAAATACAAACAAAAATGGTGCCGTCGAACATCGAAGTGCTGCCACTCAGTGTTATTAAAAGTACAGAACAAAATGTGCTGACATTTGTGGAGTGTGAATGCGTGCTCGTATTGAGAGACAATACGAGTCATTATCATAGAACCCAAAGCCTCATTACTACCCCTTTTTCTTTGAACATTGTATACCAATATTTGTAACATAGCAGAAGCCTGCGTTTTCCCTGGTTATCTAAACTTAGTGACCATTACGTAATTTGTGTCACATGACCCAAAAAAGGAGTAAAAAATTTTCCCAAAACGGGGCACAAGACAATAACGTAAACCGTTGCTTACAAACTTTAACAACCAAGACTTTCTGCCATGAGGACTTACCTTAACTCAAATCCTCTTCAGTTTTCCACATAACTGATCCAGATTCTTGCTGTTGAATTTTGAGATCAAAAACATTTACAGAGATATATAATAAAACACGCCCCCCTCGACAAGACTAAATTAGAGTACGGCATATCCTAAAACCGGCATGGTACACTAGAAGAGTTAAGGAGGCAGGTTTACCTTAGAGATCTGCTTAAACAACAATGGGCTATGAAGAGGAAATTCTAGAAAACCTAGAAATGCAATAAATTCACAGAAACAGCAGAGAAAACACGAAAATAATATCGGATACTAATATCAATCAACCGAACCCAAATTTGGGTATGGAGAGCTATTAACGAGCTTACAAAAACAAACCAACCTTCTTTACAAAATCAACTGAATTAAAGACATCATCCTGTCGAACAGCTTAAAGACACACATTTGCACTATAGCTAATAAAATTGTCATCAACGACGATATCTTCCAAAAGCAAACGATCCTTCAGAAACTGGAAACAATATTGGCCAGAGATAAAACATTCACGTCCTGAACTTCATATCCACCAATAACAGTCTTTGAAGTTTTATCACTACCTAACGCACCTAAAAACAAGTCCATGTACCTGCGGTAGATCTAGATGGACCCTAGACGGCAAAAAAAAACCTCAAAAACTAATCAGCTCAGCCAATTACAGATAACATAACATACTCCTCCATTTTATATGCATAGACAAAAAATCATTTTTCCCCGATATGTTTTCGAAAAAAAAACAAAAGTCCTTTCCTATCTACAGAGGCAGGAGACAACTCAGACCCCGCAAACTACATGACACAAACTCAATCATTTCCTCTGTTTTCCAAACATTTGTGAAAAAAACACATGAACAAACAATCACATTTACACCACCTTAATACATATCATTTTGCTTCCATTCCAAGACAGTCCCCTGGTTTTTTATCGACACAACCATTCATGCCACACAGCCATAATTAACTTAGTTTGATGATGACTGGCCTAAAAGCATTAACAACAACAGATATTTGTGGTGTTCCTATTCATTCGATTTCAAAAAAAAGCATTAGAGAATGTTGATAGACCCAGAACCTTCATTCCTTAGACAAAAGAAATTGTATGGCTTATCCACAAAAAACTCTTTTCGCTTTTCCAATCATATCTCACAAAAAGGCAACAATGTGTGAAAAATTAATTACAACTTTCCTCTTCATTTCAAACACTTTCTATGGCGTCCCCCACAAGGCTCTATCCCTGGTTCCCCTTACTAGTTCACAAATTTTACATTAATGGACCTAACCCTCCCAAATCACATCCACATTTGAACTCTTTTGCTGAAAACACAGAACAAATACCACAAATCATTCTGATGTTACTGTTCTTGTACACACAATACAAGAAAGAGCGGATTGAACTCGTTGACATGGACTGAAACTAAATCACAGTGTCCCTACACCCTAAAAAAAAACAAAATCAATGCTTTTTCACACCAGAACAAAAAATTGCAAAAACTCACCAGTAAGTTTTCCCCTCCTGTCCATCTTAAAGATGAAACCTGTTGAACAGGTAACAAACCTCAAAGTGCCAGGAATAACAATTGATATCAGCATTAGTTGGCTAAGCTCACATAACCTCACTGTGCTAAAAAAAATCAACAGAAAGTTTTATCAACTCTCCAAAACAAACGCATCCGTCGACCTCCTGCATTCCACGCAAGCTCTTTTTTCCAGTCTCATATTCCAAATCACACATAGACTATGGAAGCTACTCTATGGGACTCTGCTAGTGTCTAACACCCTCAACCATTACTAAGCCACACAAGCGAGCACTCAAATTTAGTCCTTCCTAAAAACCATTAGTCCATTCTGGACTCATACTATAAAAAGATTCAGGTTCTCCCCTTTAAGTCTGAATTAGAATACAACAAAGGATCATAATGCACAGAGATTGTGGTCTTGGAAGGCACCCTCCACGTTAGTTCTATCAGATTCTCAAATAATTCCTCAAGGACTTCCTACCCAAACTTCATGTCCCTGTACCTAGAACTTGAACTTTAATTCCAAATCCAGTTTAACATATACAGGTTTTCCATGTCCATGGAAAACTCCGCTCCCTGAAATCACCAGACACAACACCATGGCATAACAACCTTCAAACACCATTATTTAACCAACCTTATGTGCCAATATTTGCATACTCCGCCCATAAATCCACCACCAGCCCACACCACCCTCTTTTCTTTGCCTTACGTTTATAAACCTGTCTAATTAGAAAGTGTTTTGTATTTGTAAATTGCCACATGTTATTGTGTTTAGTAAGTAATGTCTATATGTGATAAAAGTGTGTGTATGAGTGTGCGTGCGTATGTGTTGGCGGTGGGTGTGTAGTGTTTGTGTGTTGTGTGGTGTGTGTTGTGTGTGTGTGTGTGTGTGTTGTGTGGTGTGTGTGTGTGGTGTGTGTGAGTGTGAACCGAAGAAGAGTCCTTGGTTGGTGTATGCCTCTGTCTTTTTTTGTTTTTTCATTTGTGTAGCAACAGTGCCGTGGTCACCCTCCTTCTGAAAGTTTTGTGGACCTACCTGTTTGTGTGGTGGCCTTGTCCGTGGGAAAGGCTGTGTTTTGGTTTTTCGTTGCGTCGTATTCGTTTTGGGTTGTTCGTTTTTGTGTCCTTTTGTTGTCGGGAACGGTCCCCCCTTCGCCTTGTTGCCGTGGCCGATTGAGGTGGGTCTGGCCGCTGGATTGGCTGTGGTCCCTTTCTGACAGTTGAACGGGCCCGGGGCAGTTCCGTTGTGGATTGCGGGGGGGTCTCTGGTGGTCCGTTTTGTGTGCCATCGTTTTCCTGTATCGCCGTGGATTGTGTAGAACCGGGTCGTCGGCTTTTTCTTCTCGAGTAGGCCGACTGGTGTTTTTGTTTGCTTGCAAACACCGTCCGTCCGGCTGATGGAAGTGGAAATCGGCCCTCCATCCCCTTCTGCCCGTTTGGGGTTGGCGGCGCCGTTCCGCTTCCCTGCCGCTGACTGGCTGTGCTGCGGGTGGGTCCTTTTGCGTGTGTTTGTGGCCGCGTGGGGAACCCTACTGAGACAGGCCCTGAATTTTCCAAATCGAGCTTCCTTGTTTGTGACTTCTTTTTTTTTTTTTTTCTCTACGTCTCACAGATATTGACGTCCATTAACACAGCATAATTTTGCGTGTTGCTAGTCCGTGTTTTCTTTCGATTACCTGGTTTTTGTGGTTACCTTGGTAACACCGCCATGTGTGACAGACACAATCGCCCTCATCCCTTATGGCCGTCCAGATGGACTGCGGGGCGCTTCGCTTCCTCCGCTGAACTATGTAACCTTGTGTAAAGCCGTCTTAACGACCTGCTAGTAAACTTCGAAGACCGGCAGTCCCGCTCAAATCATGCTCTCCGTTTATGACGTCTTTTTTTGTTTACCCCTTCCGTCTCACAGATCTTGAACCTCATTATCACAGAGAAAGTTGCGTGTGCTGGCGTGTGTTGCTTTTCTTTTTTCTTGACATGCTGGAATCTCCCCGTCATACAATCAAGTCAGTGGTGTGGTGCTAACTTCTCCCACCTCTTCTATCTCCTTAAATCCAAATTGTTGTCATGCTCTACTACCAAAAACAATTTCATTTTTGATACCTCACAATCCCTTGTTTTATTAATTTGACTTGTACATTTTTAGAATAGAAGCTGTATATACAAGGACAGCGCTGCACAAAATCAATTATTCCTAATTGATTATGTTTTCATCTAAATAGTATTTTTACTATTTAAAAAAGTCGACAAGTTCCCTGGGACTGGAATTATTGTGAAAAGAAACCTCTCTTTGTTTAAAAAAAAACCCTAAACTAACGTGTTTATATATAATAATAATATTAATAATTACTATCCATACTCATACCAGTATTGCTGTTTAGCTGTTTATTATTTCCTGTCAATAACCCATACCATATAGTACTAGTCAATAATTAGTGATGGGTTCCCCGTAATACTATCACTGTAGTGATTTGGTGTTGGAAACCCTTCTGTTGTTCTTGTTAGCTTGTTTTGCTTAAGTGTTAGTTGTTTGTTATTGTTGTTGTTGTTGTTGTGGGTGGTGGTGGTGGTGGTGGAGAGTGTGTGTGGTGTGTGTGGGTGTTGTGATGTGTGTGTGTTGTTTGTGTGTGGTGTTGTGTTCTAATCTAGTCACCTAAGAAACTCCCTCCCAAAACTCACACCCTCCTTCATTTTACCTACTCAACCCCTACCCCTTTTCCCCGCCGCCATCCTTGCCCCCCATCCCCCTAGTTTCCCCTATTTTTATTTTCCCCACAAAAAAGAAAGAAAAAAAAAGGATCCTGCTAATGGAGCTGTCTCCAAGCTCAGTGCAAGTTATTAAAATGAAAAGGAATTTGGTTGGTTGTCTAATGAATCCTCAAAGTTTCACAACTTAAAAGGAATCCTTAGTTTGAAAAGAATCCTTCCTAAACATGGCAAGTAAAAAGCATCTTATTACATAGAAAATAAAATCTAAGCTTGGTGAGGGAAAAAACAGATTGTCCATGAAAGAGAATGTGCTGTTGAACCTCTTTAAAAATGCAGCAAAATCGTCACAATCCTTGCTCTTGGTTTTTATCGCCAGATGTATCATGCGCAAATTCGTCCACATCACATGCCCCTATCCCAGCAACTGTTGATGGTGAACCACAACTTCCACAAATTTCCCAACTTTTTTCTCCAAAGAAATCATTTTTTTTTCACTTTCCAGTACTTCTTGGAATATACGAATAAAAGGATCCTGCCACACAGAGTGGTCCTGGGCAATTTGAGCAAAAGGCATTGGGTCAACTCCATTGTGACCCCAAAGCCGGTCAGAAACAGCTCTCCTCAGGCAGGTGGGTTTGATCGGTTGTAACTTCCGCCGATCAACAAAACGACTACAAAAAACAACCAATTTGTCCATGAATTTTAATTAAAATGTTTTCGTGTACCAGAAGGTTTTTTTCCACCGAAAGGTGGTGGTAAAGCCAATTCGCTCTTGACATAGTCCCTTTCCCTGACATTAATGAAAGAACTGAGTCATGTTTCTTCTTCTGTTAAAAAAAAGACAACCCCAATAAAGGATGGAAGGAAAAATCAAGAGCCATAAAAAAAATCACTTTCCTCTACATCAACACTGCCAAAAGCAAATATGTATAGGGTTACCAGTGGATTTCTCTGTTTGATCCGTTTTGTACACCTGTCTATCGTTGTACTAGGTGCAACAGACTGGGGCACACAAAGTCTGGCGTGTCGGGCTAACCGACATTGAAGATGTGGTCACAATGACCATGTCTTGGAATTCGTGTAACCAGTCCAAACATTGTTATAAACTGGTTTTCCGGAGATCAATTCAAGCCTCTTAACCATTGGATGCCCGGAATATAAAAAACTGTTTTGGCCGGTAAGCTAAATTCTTCCAACCACATGCCATATTCTGAGGCACTCGATACAAAACACAGTTCAAAAAGAGCAAAGTAGAGGTAAAGGTGCAGGAATTAAAAGAGAACCCCAGGGTGCCGGGAAACGATAATTCACAATTAAAGCTATCACCACATCAAGTCTTATACCTCGTTTCTGAGTCCAAGGAAATGATGAATGCTAGATCAACAAAAACCCGCTGCCCACTTCTTGTGAGTTCTAGCCCCCCTTCAATCTGGGGCAACAAACGTATTGTTACCAACTCATACTAATAGATTCAAATCAAACTAGTAATTGCAGTCACAAATCGAGCAAGTTAGGAACAATGACATCAAGAAAATTTCGAAACATCTGTGCCATACTTCCTCTTAAAGAAAAGTCCTGGACTCCTTCAAGTTCGGTTCAAAAAACAATCTGGTCAATTTTGATCCATAGAAAAGAATTTAATGTATCTCTTGAAAAATTCTCTCAGTGAAATGTCTGACCATCAAAACAAAAAATTCATGATGTCATGACTTTCGTCTATCATTGAATTGAAAACTATTCCCAGTCCCAATGCCTTTCTGAACTCCAAATGAACGGTACAAAGAAATTCCTGTCAAAACGTTTATCCGTTTTTTGCGTGTTTCTCTGTTGTCTTTTAATCTCAGTTTAAAGTCCTTTTCCTTACGAAGAAACAATAAATGTTGGTAATGAAGGCCCTGAACAAGTCCAAACCTACTGGTTATTATTGCTCGATTCTAACAATTGAATTGTAGAAGTAAGTGCAATTTTGTATATTTGGAAAAATTTTTTGCAGAAGCGTTTCTTTTACGTAGTTGTGCTTTCAGTCCATTGAATTTGCCCACAAAAATGACCTTACCCAAGTTAAAACGGGATTCTTTCTACCCACCTTTATAGATGAGTAAAAGCCAACGTTAAAATAAAAAGTTGCTACATCTTAGCTGTGCAATTCTTAATGTATCAACCATGCAAAACCACCGAGTTTTCTTCAATAGATAAACGTTATATTATTCATGCTGTATAGAAAATAAGTTATGTAAATATTTCAACATTTGAACTGTTAAATATCCGGATTGAGTGTCTAAAGGTGAAGCTTGACTGGATAATGGATTAGACAGCTCTAAGGACAATTGTTCTTCTTTGGCGATTTTTAATTCCCACCACGCTTTGTTGGTCCGACAATCCCAATAAATATAGTTAACAACACAACGAATACCTGCCATTACAATAATCACGCCAACTTAACATAACATTTTAAAATGAGCTCCTATAACAAGACTTTGCTGATCGATCCGAATCAGCGTTGCCCATCGATAGATTAGTCATTTAGATTTCCCCAGACAAAAACCCTTGTGTACTTGCAGGTTCATCAAATACCGTTAGGCCAGTGATTCATATCCCTATTGAAATCCAACTCTAGTGAAGCACTGAAAAAAAAACAATCTACAATTCTGAATGCACTAAATATAATGAAGATAAGGCTAATTGGGCGCTTTTTCATGCGCTCACTCGACAATCCACATTTTTGACAGCAGGTGTTCGTCTTTTTCTAAATTTCAATCAAAATACAGTGGTTAGAGAAAAGGTTTGGAAAATTGTTATTTTGAATTAAGAAAACTTATACTTAAGGCTGCAGATTCTGCAATCGCAAAAGTCCAAAAGGTTAAAGTAATTCATCCAAATAAAGCGTCAAACCCTTGGTGGGAAAGATTGCGTGTGAAGTCGCCCGTTGGGTGCGAAAACTTACGCCTTCAAAAACTGGATGGATAAAGCCGTCATACGCCAAGCCTAAAAGTTGAGTGTAACAGTTAAACACGCTGAATACAAAAAAGTCTAACACCAAAGTAACAAAGTTGTTGCTTTTTGCAAAGCAGCAATATTACAAAAACTTAGTCCCATCAACTGTTTCCAAACACCCAAAACGATAGGTGCGCATTAACTTTTGGAAAGAAATTAGAAAAACTAAAGGTTTCTTTTTCATCTCCCAGATCCTGTTTTGATTGAAAACGATAAAAACTATAAAAACAAAATGATGAGAAAGTTGAAATTTTATTTGCAGACACTTTCGCAGCAAAATGAGACATACTGAACATCTGCCTAAAGAAGAGCAAGAAACTAAGAAGAACTATTGAAAAACGAAGGGAAGAAACATTGAACCAACATGAACAATGACACACGTTTATAAATTAAATAAAAATCTAACAAATGGAGGAGCTTCTGTACATCCACTCACTGACTTCGCCAGTCCCTAAATCTGGTAAAAATTGCGACAGGATTTTGATACCCATTTCTTACAACATGATAAAGCATTTTCCCACAATTGCTATTTTTGAAAAAAAATTATTAAGAGTTCTTTCCAAATATTCTGGAATTCTGGAAAAGCTGCCAAATGGCTTTGGAAAAAGCAACATTTTAAGTACTAATCCCTAAACAAGTAAAATCAAAAAGAAAATCTTCTAATTTCGACCCATTTCTTTGACTCCTTCACATCCACATTTGGGAAAACATTTTTAGAAGGATAATGAAATTCATGATTAGAACATTTCCTTGAAATGAATGGATTTTTTGCCCAATTAATTCAAAGCTGTTTTTCAGAAAAGGTAGGGGTGTCCCACTGATCAGTTATTCTTTTAGCTTCACACGTTGGTCCCAAAAAAGGCCTGGGCTAAGAGACACTCTACTACTTTAGCCCAACGTTTTTTTTGATATTCATCTAGCTGACGATTCTGTTTGGCATTTTTAAATTAATGTTCCAAGGCTCATGAAATTGGGATTAAAGGTCGTTTATTCCTATCCACATGTTTTTACAATCATTTTTTATCTGATAAGAACGCTACAAGTAAAACTAAATGGTGTGGCTGTCAAGTACAAGATATGTTAACATTGGTGTCCCCCTCAAGGAAGTGTCCCATTTTCTTCTCCAATCCTCTTCTCATTGATGCTTTATGAACTTAATCAGATTGACACGAAAGTGCAACTTTAGCTGCTTATGCAAAGAAATGATATTGCAATGTGGAAAATGTAAATTGTAAGATTTACAACAAACAAAATCAAGCGTATTTTATTACGCCTTGATTTGTTTTTTTGTAAAATTACAATTTACATTTTTCCACATTTGCAATATCATCTGCATAAGCCAGCTAAAGTTGCCCCTTTTCGTGTCAATCTGATTAAGATCATAAAAGCAATCAATGAGAAGAGGATTGGAGAAATGACACTCCTTGAGGGACACCCATTTTTAACATATCCATGTACTTGACAGCACACCAATTTAGTTTTTACATGAGCGTTCTTCCAGAATAAAAATGAATGTAAAAACATGTGGAAAGCGACCTTTAATCCCCAATTTCATGAGCCCTTGGACATAAATATAAAAATGCCAAACAGAAATTCGTACGCTCTATGAATATCAAAAAAACGTGGCTCTAAGTAGAGTGTCTCTTAGCCAAGGCTTTTTTGACAGTGTGAAGCTAAAAGACTAACATGATCATTGACCCCCCCCTCCCTTTTTCTGAAACCAGCTTGAAATATAGGCAAAATCCCCATTTTCTTTTTCAAGGAAAAGATCTAATCAGAAATTTTCATTATCCCTCTCAAAAAGTTTTCCAATGTTAGGAGTCCAAAGAAATGGGTCGAAAATTAGAAGATTTTCTTTTTTGATTTTACCTTTGTTTTATTTATAGGTAACAACTGTTAGCTTTCTTCCAAGCCATTGGCAGCTTTTCCAGAATTCCAGCAGAATTGGAAGAACTCTAATAATTTTTTCAAAAAAGTGCATTGTGGGAAAAATCTTTAATCGCATGTTGTAAGAAATGGGATCAAATCTGTCGCAATTTTACCAGAATTTTAGATGGCGAAGTGAGTATCAGAAGCCCTCCCTCCATTGTTATAATTTTATATTAATATATAACGTGGTTGTCATTGTCCATGTGTTACAATGTTTTCGCCCTTCGTTTTCAATAGTTCTATTCCTTCGTTCTTGCCTCTTCTTTTAAGCAGATTTTCAGTCTGACTCATTGGCTGCGAAAGTGTCCAGCAAATAATTCAACTTTCTCCTCGATTTGTTATTATAGATTTTTTATCGTTTACAATCAAAAACAGGATCAGGGGAGATGAAAAGAACCTTTAGATTTTTCTAATTTCCTTTCCAAAAGTAAAGCGCTATCGTTTGGGTTTTTGGAAAGTTGATGACGTAAGTTTTTTTGTAATATTGCTGCTTTGGCAAAAGCAACCAACTTTGTTACTATTGGGTGGTTAAGCTTTTTTGTATTCAGCGTGTAACAGTTCCACTCTACTTTTAATGGCCTGCCGTATGACGGCTTATCATCCAGCTTTTGAAGGCCTTAGTTTTTCGCACCCACGGCGACTTCCACACGCAATATTCCACCAAGGTTTGACGCTTTATTTGGATGATTCCTTTAATTTGACTTTTGGGATTGCCAGAATCTGCAGCATTAAGTATAAGTTTTTCTTAATTCAAAATAACAATTTCCAACCATTCTCTAACCTGTATTTTGATTGAAATTTAGAAAAGACGAACCAGCCTGTCAAAAAGTGATTTGAAAAGCGCCCAATTAGCCTTAACTTCATTATATTTAGTGCATCATAAATTGTAGATTGTTTTTTTCAGGGCCCTTCACAAGAAAGTTTGGGATTTCAATAGGTAGATGATCAACTGTCCTAACGGTATTTTGATGAACCTGCAAATTACACAAAGGGTTTTATGTCCTGGGGAAACTAGAAGAACAAATACTATCGATGAGCAACCTGAACTGATCGATCAGCAATTCCTTGTTATAGAAGCGTCATTTAAAAATGGTTAAGTTGCGTTTTGATTATTGTACTGGCAGGTATTTCGTGTTGTTAACAAAAATATTGGGGATTGGACCACAAAGCGTGGTGGAATTAAACGCAAAAAAACCCCATTGTCTAGAGCAGTCTAAATCCTTTATCCAGTCAGCTTCCCCTTTTTAGACACCTCCACCCGGGTTTAAAAACCCATTTCAAATGTTTGAAAAAATTTCCCCATAAACCCTTTAAAATTTTCTATACAGAAAAGAATTAAACTTTTATCTATTGAAGAACACGGTTTTTTGCATGGTTGATACATAAATTGCAAGCTACATATTAGAAATTTTTTTTTTAACGTGGTTTTTTTACCTCAACTATACGGGTGGGTAGAAGAAACCTTTTAAAACTTGGGTAAGTCATTTTTGTGGCAATTAAATTTCCCTGAAGAAAACAACTACGTCAAAGAAGCTTTTTCAAAAATTTTTCCAAATTTTACAAAATTGCATTTACTTCTACAATTCTTTGTAGAAACGAGCAAATACCAGTAGTTTTGACTTTTTCGGGCCCTCATCCCCCCAAAACATAAAGTTATTCGAAAGGGAAAAAGGGAAACCATAACGAGAATACCAGCACAGAGAACACCAAAAAGGGGAAACGTTTGACAGAACTTCTTTTTTGTACGTTCATTTGAGTTCAGACGGGCTTTGGGACAGAATTGTTTTTTCAATTCAAAAAGACGAAGTCATGACATCAGAATTTTTTGTTAGGATGGTCAACTTTTCACTGAAATTTTCAAGATACATTAAAACTTTTCAAATCAAAATTTAAATTGTTTTTTGAACGAACTAAAGATCAACTTTTCTTTAAGAGAATTTGGGCCCACAATGTTTTCAAAATTTTTATGCCTGTCCTATACTGTCTAAATTTTGTAAACAGCACACATTTTGATTGAACTATATTTATGATTGGAAAAATACTTTGCCCCAGATTGAAGGGGGGCTAAAAACCAAAGAATGGGCAGGGGGGTTTATTTTTTAATACCTCATCTTTCCTTACCAAACCGAGGAATAAGACTTGATGTTGGTTAGCTTTAATTAATTATCGTTTCCCGCCCCCTTTGGGTCTTCTTTTTTAAATTTCCTTCCCTTTACCTCTCCTTTTCTCTTTTGAACTGTGATTTTGGTCTGAGACCTCAAAAATATGGCATTGGTTGGAAGACTTTAGCTACCGGCCAAAACACTAATTTATAATTCCGGGCATCCAAGGTAAGAGGCCCGAATGATCTCCAGAACATTTTTTTACAATGTTTTGGCCCCCGGTACACGATTCCAAGACATGGGCAAATTGGGGACCCCCATCCTTTTCCCCAAGTCGGCTAGCCCGACACGAACTTTGTGCCCCAGTCTGTTGCACCTAGTTCAACGAAGACAGGTGGTACAAAAGGATCAAAAGAGAAACACGGAACCCAATACAAATTCTTTTGGCAAATGTTGATGAAGAAAGTGATTTTTAAGGCTCTTGATTTACTTCCATCTTTATTGGGAGCCTTTTAAAAAGGAAACATGACTCAGTTCTTTCCCTTTAAAGTCAAAAGACTGATGGGCAAGAGGAATTGGCTTTTCACACCTTCGGGGAAACCTCAGGTACAGAACATTTTATTAAAATTCCTGACAAATTTGGTTTTTTTTTTTTTAGTCGAATTTGTTGATCGGCGGAAGTACAACCGGGCAACCACCTGCTGAGGGGAGCTGTTTCTGACCGCTATGGGTCAATGGATTTGACCCAAAACATTTTTTTCTCAAAATCCCTGACCACCAGTGTGGGGGAGATCCTTTCTCGTATCTTCCAAAAAGTACGGAAATTGGGAAAAAAAAATGTTTCTTTTGGGTAAAAGTTGGGATTTGTGGGGAAAATGTGTCACATCCCAAAAGTTTCTGGGATAAGGGGATGATGATGTTTGGAAAAATTTGCGGGATGATACAAACGGCATAAAACAGGCAAATTGGGCGATTTTGCTGTTTTTTTAAAAAGGTTACAACGCCATTCTTCTCAGGACAACTGTTTTTTTCCCTCACCAAGCTAAGATTTTTAATTTTTAAAAAGAAAGCTTTTTTTTTGCCAAATTTTTTGAAGAATATTTCAACAAAAATTCCCTTTTTAAGTTGTGAAACTTTGAGACATCAGACCCAAACCCAAATTCCCTTTTTTATTTAATAACCCCACTGACTTGAGACCCATGCAGGATCCTTTTTTTTTTTCTTCTTTTTTTTTGGGGAAAAAAAAAAGAAACAGGGGATGGGGGCAAGGAGCGGCGGGAAAAGGGGGAGGGGTGAGTAGGAAATGAAGAGGGGTGAATTGGGAGGGGTTACTTTAGGTGACCAAATTAGAAACACACACACACACACACACACACACACACACACACACACAACACACACACACACACCACCACCACCCCCACCACCACCAACAACAACAACACAAAAAACCAACAAAAAACACTTAAAGCAAACAACAACAAACAAACAAGGCCCCACCCCCCAAACACACCGGATAGTATAGGGGAACCCATCATAATTATAAACTAGTACATATTTTATGGTTTACAGAAAAAAAAACAGCATACAGGTAAGTCTGATAAAAATTTTAAAATATAATTTAAATATAACACTTTTAGTTTAGGGTTTTTTTAAACAAAAAGAGGTCTTTCAAATAATCCACCCCCCAAAACTGTCCGATTTTTTAAAGTAAATACTTTTAGATAAAAACAAAAATTTAAAGGAAAATTGATTGTGCAGCGCTCCCCTGTATCTACTCAAATCAAAAAAATGTAAAGTCAATTAACAGGCTTGTGGGGGTATAAAATAAATCTGATTTTGGAAATTAAGCATGACAAAATTTTTTGGATTTTAAGAGATAGAAGAGTTGGGAGAAGTTAGCACCACACACGACTTGATTGAAAGGGGAGAATCCAGAAAAGTCAAGAAAAAAAAGCAAACCCCAGCACCACCAATTTTCCCGTTTGTGATAATGAACGAAAAAAATCTGTGAGACGAGGTAAACAAAAAAGACGTCATAAACGAGAAGAATGTTTTTAAGACTGCCTTTCGAAGTTTCAGCAGTTCGTAAGACCGGCTCCACAAGGTACAGCAGTCACGGGGCCCGCAAGCGCCGCAGCCCAACTGGACGGCAAAAGGATAGGCGTTTGGTCTGTCACACAGGCGGTGTTACCAAGGGAAAACACAAAACCAGGTAACGAAAGAAAACACGACAGCACACGCAAAATTTTGCGTGTTAAGACGTCAATATCAGTGAACGTAAGAAAAAAAAAAAAAGAAGTCACAACCAAGAACACGATTGAAAATTCAGGAAAGTCCCAGTAGGCCCCCACGGGGCCCCAACAAACCCCCAAAAACCCACCCCCCAGCACAGCAGTCAGCGGGGGAAACGCGAACGGCGCCGCCACCCAACGGCAAAGGGGGAAGAGGCCGATTCCCCTTCCATCACCCCGACGGACGGGTTGCCAACAAAAAAAACCCAGTCCGGCACTCAAAGAAGAAAAACGCCGAGGGACCCGCACAATCCACGGCGATACAGGAACGATGGCCACAAACCGACCACCAGAGCCCCCCGCAATCCCAACGGAAAAAAGCCCGGCCCCGTTCAACGCCCAAAAAGGGACCACAGCCAACAGCGCCAACCACCCCCCAAAGGGGCCACGCAACAAGGCGAAACCGTCCCGCACAAAAACACAAAACGAAAAAACCCAAACGAAACGACGCAACGAAAACCAAACACCCCTCCCACGACAGGCCCACACAAACCAGGGAGGTCCAAAAAACTTTTAAAGGAGACCCCGGCACTTTTTCAAAACAAGAAACAAAAAAACAGAGCATTTCACCACCAAGACTCTTCCCTTTTTGTTCACACCACACACACACACACACACACACACACACACCCCACACACACACACACACAAACACACACAACACAACACACACGCACACATACCACGCACACTCATTTCAACACAAACTCCCAAAAAACATACTTCTAAACACAATAACAATGTGCATTTCAAATACAAACACTTTCTAATTAGACAGTTTTATACGTAACAAAGAGGTGTTTTGGCTGTGGTGGATTTATGGCCGAGTATTCAAAACTGGCACATAAGTTGGTTTAAATAAGTGTTTTTAAGGTTGAAAATCAAATTTTTGTTGTCTGGGTTTTATTCAGGAGCGGTTTCCCTTGGACAGGAACCTGATATGTTAAACTGATTTGTAATTTAAATCAGTTCTAGGAAACAGGGAAAAATGGGAAGGGTTTGGTAATTTCCCTTTAGGAATTTAAATTTAAAATCGGGAAATAACTGGAGGGTGGGCCCTTTCCCAAACACAATCCTGTGCATATGATCCCTTTTGTTGAAATTTTAATTTCCCGACTTAGGGAAACCGGAAACCCTTTTTTTTTGTCTGGTCCCCGAAGACACTGGTTTTTTGGAGGGGCTAATTTGAGTGCTCCCCTTTTTGTAGTGCTTAGTAAAGGTTTGAGGTTTTTTACACTAGCAAATCCCATAATTGATCCATAGTCTTTTGTGGGGATTGAATATGAGACTGGAAAAAGAGCTTGCGTGAATGCAGGTCGAAGGAAGCGTTTGATTTGGAGAGTTTTATAAACTTCTGTGAATTTTTTTTTTGCACAGTGAGGTATGTGAGCTTTTCCACTAATCTGGGTTTTCAATTGTTATTCCTGGCCTTTGAGGTAGTTACCTTTTCACAGGTTTTTTTCTTTAAGATGGACAGGGAGGAAACCTTAATGTGAATTTTTCTTTTTGTCTGGGGTTTTGGGATAAGCAATGATTTAGTTTTTTTTAGGGTGAAAGGGGCCCTGTGATTTAGTTCAGTCCATTCAAAGATCACCCACTTTTTTTTTTTTAAAGTGTAAAAACAGTAACATCAGAATGATTTTTTTGTGTATTGGTGTTATCAAAAGAGTTCCCCCATGGTATGTGATATGGAGAGTAGTCCCTTAAAGGGAAAAATTTTGAACATAAGGGACCCAGGAAAGCCTTTTGGGGCGCCATAGGGAAAATGTTTTTAAATGAAGAAAAGTTTTATTAATTTTTACACATTGTTGCCTATTTGTGAATATGAAATTTGGAAAAACGAAGAGTTTTTGGGATAAGCCATACCCAAAAATTTAATTTTTCTAAAAAAGAAGGTTATGGTCTACACATCAAATGCTTTTTTTTTAAATCGATGAATAGACCCCACAAAAATCTGTTATTTTTAATGCATTTAGCCAGCATCAACAAGTTGTTTGGGCTGTTGGGGATGAATGGTTTGTCGAACCGGGCCCTGTTTTTGGAAATAAAAGCAAATGATATGTTTTTAAGGGGTGGGAAAATGTGGTTTTTTTCATGTTTTTTTCCAAGGTTTGGAACAAGGAAATGATTGAGATTGGTCTGTAGTTTGCAGGGTTTTTATTTTGTCCCCCTTTCCTTTGGGTAGTTTAGGAAAGGGGACTTTTAGTTTTTTTTCAAACTATCGGGAAAATGATTTTTTTCTATGCAAAATTGGAGAGTAATTAATGTACTTTTAAATCCCTGACCAAATAGTTTGGGGAAATTTGCCGCTAGGCCATCTACCCCGCAGGACCGACTGTTTTAGGTGCTTAAGGTAGTGATAAACTTAAAAAAGACGTTTTTGGGTGGAATAGAAGTTCAGACGGAGTTTTTATTTTGGGGCAATATTTTCAGTTTCGAAATCTTTTTGATTTTGGAAGAATCGGCCTGACTTTTTTAAATTAGCATATGCAAAAGTGGGGTCTTTACTGTTCGACAAAAAGTCTTTAATACAGTTGTTTTTGAGAAGGTTGATTTGTTTTTAAGCTCGTTAATAGCCTCCATACCAAATTAGGGTTTCCCGGGTTTGAGATATAGTTCTCGATATTTTTCGTTTTTCCCCTCTCCCGTTTCTGTGAATTATTGCATTTCTCTTTTCTAGATTCCTTTTCATAGCCAGGTTGTTTAAGCAGACTCTAGGTAACCTGCCCAGGTAACTCTTTAGGTACCAGGGCCGGTTTTTTTTTGGAACAGGGCCCTTTAACCTAAACGTTTGCGAGGCTTTTTTTTTATTATATATCTCTGTAAATTTTTTTGACCCAAAAACAACAGAAAAGATCTGGATCAGTTTATGTGGAAAACGAGAGTTTTTTTGGGAGTTTATAAGTCATCAAAAGCCTTGGTTGTTAAGTTTGTAAAGCAACGGTACTTTTTGCCCTTGGGGCCCTTTTGGGTTTTTTTTTACCCCTTTTTTTGGGCCCCAATGTGACACAAATTACGTAAGGGCACACATTTTTAAAAACAGGACGCAGGCTTCTGCCCATGTTTTTCAAAAAAGGTAAACAATTTTTCAAAGAAAAAGGTAATGAGCATTGGTCTATGATAATGACCGTATAGTCCTCAATACGACACCATCACACTCCCAATGTCACACATTTTTTTTTTTCTGCCTTTTTAAAAACTGATGCAGCACTTCGATGTCGACGCACCAGTTTTTGTTTTGTAAACAACACTCCCGTGTCAGCACATTTTGGGCCCCGTCCCTTTTTTTAAACCCCGAGTGGCGCACTTCGATGTCGACGCACCATTTTTTTTTTTTTTGTATACAACACTCCCAGGTCCCGCACATTTTGCCCTTTCTTTTTAACCACTGGTGGCAGCACTTCGATGTCGACCAACCAGTTTTTTTTTTTGTCCACAACACACAAAAAAGCACTCCTTGAGATCAGAGTAATAACCGTGTAATAGTATGGATTTGGGGGAGAAGGCTTTTGGGGACCATTGACCAGAGTGGGCCCCTGGGAAAACAAGGTCTGGGTCCCCGCAGTTTTATGCTGAACCAAAGCTGCTTTTGGCCTCGATGATATACTACATCGCACCAGCATGTGGAGGGAATGGAACCAAAAACAACAAGTTCACAAGGAAATGGCTTGGTTCCCCACCCTGTCGAAATGACATAGCCGTACTGTCCCAAGCAAAGCGAAACTACCCTGAATTTCCCTCCTGGAGGAATACAAAGCGGGAAGACAGTTAAAGCATGCTGGAGGCCCCGGAACAAGGTGGGAAAAAAATTAAGCCCCAGCTAAGACAGGCAGAAAATGGAAAGTTTTAAAGGCAGGATTCTGCAAAAGAAAGTCTCAAATCAGAGAAAAAAAAGGGGAACCAGACCAAAAACAGGGGCGGGGGGGACCAAAACGAAAAGGTGGCAAAGGGGCCAAAAAAAAGCCAAAAAAACAGATGAATTTTGGGGATGAGAAAAGAAGAAGAAAAAAAGACCCCCAAAAACATCCACCGAGCCACAAGGGCAAGGACAAGTGGGGAATCACCCCAAAAAGTCTCACTTGGAAGACCATTTTTCACAGGGGCCCCCTTAGGAAAAACTTTTTCCAATCTCATATGCCTTTGCCCCAAAGCAAACCGGGGAATGGGGGAAAAAGACGACCTGCATGCCCCCCCTGCCATGAAAAACAAAAGTGGAGATGTCCAACTCATTAAAGTACCCCGGCTCAAGAAGGACCATGGAGGACAAAACCAATGCTAAAAAAAATTTACAAGTTCTGGGGGAGACCAAACACAAAAGGGAAAATCAGGACCCAAAAGCCCCCAACATTTCACGGCGGGGGGAGAAAACAGGAAGAACAACAGTTCCCTCGAAAACAGGCAATTCTGGCCCGGGGGGGGAAGACTGGGTTTCACTCGACCCCCCAAATGGAAATCACCCAAGATCACACAAAATGGGAAGAACCAACATAGTAGTCCAAACCAATCACCAACATTGAATGACGAGTCACGGTGCCAAGAGAACAGAAAAGGGGACCAAACTACAAGACTGAAAAAAAGCTGATTGGAAACAGCCCAGGAGAAAGGCTTCGGTCAAAGTCCTCCTGCAAAATTGGGTAGGGGTTTGTAGGAAGCGGGGAAACCCTCGAAACAGTTTTTCCCCCTTTTTCGGGGAAGGGAAAAAAAACCAGACCCTAAACAATGGCGAACGGCGAGAGGGGTTAAGCTGGATTGGTAAAGGGAGGAACAAAATAACTTCATAAGGTTAATTTCCCCCAAAATAGGTTTTCCCGGGGCCAGTGGTTAAAGCGCGAGTCATTAAGGGAAAAGGCTGCCCCCGAGGGTCAGGGTTTTTGAACCCAGCCTGGTGCCCCAAAGGGGAAAAAAAGGGGGGCAGAGGGAAAACCCGGGGGTCAGAACCGGGGGCCCAACCCCCCAAAAATTCAGGAAAAAGGGGCCGAAACACTTGCTTAAAGGGGGGCTTCTTTTCTGAGGACCTCTGCGCCCGCCTCCCGGTTTTTTTTCACTGATGGGGGGGGGAAAAAACCTTTACTTCCGGGAAAGGGCCCGGAGGCTCCGGGGGAAAACCGGGGGACACGGGGGAAAACCAGAACCAAGGGGTCGTGGGGGCTCCCCTTTTTCCCCTTAAAATGGGGCTACAAAAAATAAAAGGAAAAATGCCCCGGATTTACCGAAAGGGGGAGAGAATGAAAATCCTGGTGTAACCCCTCATACTGCAAATCCCCGGACTAAAACAGGCCAAATAAAACCCCTTTCGGGGGGAAATTTTTCGCTACCACCCGGGGGAGAAGATCCCAAACAAAGAGGGGATGGTGTAAAACCATCGAATGGGCCCCGCGCATGCATCAGCAATAACTCGGAAACCAAGGCCGGTTTTTAAACCCAGTGCCAAGCATCCACCTGTTGGTTCGGAGAGGTTTTTTCACGGGCCCCGGCCAGGCCCCTAAAATAACCGCCACGAGAAAGAAATGAAGAGGGGAAAAGGGTTCAAAAATCATCCAGACCGTGCATGAAGGAAAAGCACCCGGAACACAAAAATCCCAAAAATGGGGACATTGGTATGCCCATGTAAGCCCTATGGGAAAAAAATACCCAAAGAAAAACACCCCAAAAACCAAACGCCAAAAAGATGGACAAAAAAAAGGGCCAAAAAAAAAACCCAAAAATGCAAAGAAACCGCACTGCCCTGAAAAAAAGCTTGGAAAAATGTGGAAAGCCCTTTTAAAAAAAAAACACAGTGCCCCCACAAAGCGGAATCTGCGAGGAAAGGAAGACAAAAAAAAAGAAAACCAAACGCTTTTTCAGAGCCCCCTTCCCCTTTGCCGAACACTGTTTTAGAGCCAAAATCGGGGCCCAAATGTGGACAAAGGGTTTTTAGCAGCATTGAGGAAAAAATTTGACCACAGAGCAAAAACACCCCTCGAAAATTAAGGTTGGTGGCCAACCCAAACCCGAGGAAAAATTTTAAAAGGGGAACCTCCAATTTTCGGAAAAAAAAGAAGGGGTCGAAAAGCCAACCAAAAACCCACCAGGGCCAAAAGGGAAACCTTACCAGCTTTAAAGAAATTCCCCCCAAAGGGCTGGAGTGGCCCCGGTGTTTCGATGGGTTTTGGGGAAACCAAAATACGGGCCCTGGATGCGGAGATGGTGGAATCCCCAAAAGCAAAACCAAATGACATTTGCCCGTTCGGCCAAATTAAAACGAACGTCGAAGGGAAAAACTTCTTTCCCTTCATGGGACAAGGCTACCAAGTACCTGGGGAAAAAAGTACTTGGATTTTATCCAGAAAGGGGGGGCCCCGGCGTGGGGGCTGTGTAGAACCGCCACAATACGGGAGCAAACCAAAAAACAAAAAAAAAAAGGGGAAACCTGGACGAGTGTGGTTTTGGAAAGATAAAAGGGTCTTGCCCCTAGATGAACATTGGCCTTTTTAGATGTACCTGTGCCAAAGAAATCCCGACATCTAAGAATTTCTTCAATGGGGTTCCAATGCGGTTCTCTACCAAGGGGAAAAAACAGGGCTGGAAAACAACTTGGGAAGGGGGTATTCAAAAAGGGTGTCAATTTCCCCAAACTGTTTTTGCGGCAAAGGAATATCTTTAAACAGCAACAAACAAGCGGGAAAAAAAAAAGACCTTGGCGGGATACAAGAAGCCTCCTCCAAGCCCTTAGGAGACACTACAGTGATTTCATCCCGAAAAGGGGGACCGTATGTGCTGGGAGGTGGAGACAATTTTCCCACCAGAATGAAGTTCAACCAAAAAATCACGGATCCCCATGGGAAAGGAAAAGGGCCGGTCTGTGGTCTTCATGTTGCCAACCGGCATTCCAACATCCCCCAAAAAAACCATTTAAGGCCTGGAAATGGTAAATGGGGGCGAAACACCAAAAAGCAAAAAAACCAAGAGATGGGGGGGAAAAGGTTGGGGCCTTGACCAAGTGGGGTCCCTGGGGAAAAAAATTTTGGTGTCGCGTTCAGCTGATCCAAACTGCTATGGGGCCCTGAGAATACGACATCTGCACCACAAGTGGAGGGGAAAGGAAGCCAAAATCAAAAAGTTTTTCAAGGAAATCTTGGTGTCCCACCCGCTGACTACATACACGTACGCCCCCAACAAACGAAACTACCCCGAAAACCTCCTGGAGGGGAAACAAAGCAGGGAAATAACTTTTAACAGCGGAGGATCAGGAACAAGGGTTTTGGAGAAGCAATTTAAACCCCCCTAAGACAGGAAAAATGGAAATTCAAGAGGCATGGTTTGCAAAAAAAATCTCAAATCAGAGAAAAACAGGGCCCACAGACCAAAGCGGGATGGGGGGACCAAAATGAATGGTGGTCAAAAACCCCAAAAGGAAAAGCCAAAAGAAATGAAATTCAGGAGATGAAAAAAAAAAAGACCAAAAAAAGACTCCAAAAACATAGCAGGGCCGCAAGGGGGAAAGGACAACGTGGGAGAATGCACTCCAAAAAGTCTCCCTTGGAAGAAAATTTGACTGGCCCCTTCAGGTCACTTCATTCTCAATCTGCAATGACCTTTTGCCCCCCAAATCAAACCTGGGGAATGGGGGAAAAAAACATCCTGCATCCCCCTCTGCCCTGAAAAAAAACAGGGGCAGTTAAAATCATTAAAGTAGCCCGGGTCCCAAAGGGAAAAGGCAAGGAGGGGAAAACCAAATCCAAAAAAATTGTACAATAAAACTGGGCTGTACCAACACCACAAAAGGGGGAAAAAAGGGCTCCAAAAGCCCCCCCAAAATTTTTCCGGGAGGAGGCGCAAACATGGCCAAAAAACCGTCCCTCGAAACCCCTAGGGAAGTCTGCTGGACGGGGGGATACTGGGAGTGCACTGCAACCTCCCCGAATGGAAAGTCACCCGAATCATCACAAGAG
>JAMYXO010002193.1:0-25003 GCA_033310375.1 Conus canariensis
CTCTCTCTCTCTCTCTCTTCACACACAGATACAGACACTTACACTTGCGCGAGCGCGCGTGCACACACACATACACACTCACACTGGCGCACACACACGCACTGTCGCTCATACACAAACATACATACCTACAGACAAGTGCGCCAGACTGCCCTGAGGCGTGTATGTGTGTGTGTGTGTGTGTGTGTGTGTGTGTGTGTGTGTGTGTGTGTGTGTATGGAGGGGAAATACGGAGTTTTTGTGTGTGTGTGTGTGTGTGTGTGTGTGTGTGTGTGTGTGTGTGTGTGTGTGTTCCACAGAGAGAGAGAGAGAGGAAATTTTTATCTTACCAGGGTAATGACATGAGCAATATGAAGGAGAGAGAGGGGGAGAGAGAGGGGGAGAGAGAGGGGGAGAGAAAGACAGACAAACAGACAGACAGACCTGCAAACAGAGAGAGAGAGAGAGAGAGAGAGAGAGGAGATGTCGACGTGATAGACATGGCTCAAATTAGAACCTTTTCATGCGGGTGTTTTCTGCTTTCTTTGTGTCTGAGGGCCAGTTATCTCTTGATGATCGACTGACACGTGAGGGTCTGTATTTGCACAGGCCGACTGTTTACGCATCTCCGTCTTTCATATCCAGAGGGTACGAGTGGAGTGAGCCGGTGGCGGGAGGGAGGAGGGGCGGGAGGAGAGGGAGGGCTGGCGAGAGGTTGGGGGGAGGGAGAGGTGGTGGGGGGGTTAAAGAGGGTGTGTGTGTGTGTGTGTGTGTGTGTGTGTGTGTGTGTAATGGGGTGTTATTTGCGGTGCGTGCAATCTGGATTACTGTCTTCTGTTTTCTATAAAGTCCCGGTGCAGGAGAGAAGTGAGAGAACTATAAAATAGGCATTCTGGCTCACCCACCTCCGCCAGCTCCAACCGGCTAAAGCCGGTTTCGCTGTTGCTCCGCCGGCTTACCCAGAATGCCTATTTTATAGTTCTCTAATAGTAAACACTTTACAAACATACATAATGTGTAGGATTATCTGTTTTTAACACTAATTTAGAAAACTTTTGAGACTTTAGTTTTTGCTTAATCCTTCGTTTTTCTTGATCGTCTTCAATAACATCATTTTCACGCATACATTCATCAAATGCGTCTCTGTCTTTCATGTGGAATAAAACTACAGTCTTTAATTGTTCTCTAAAGTCTTTTAAAACTGAGTTATATTTTTGACATAAAATCCACACACTTATCCCAGCATGTCTTCCACTGAAAGCCAGTTTTGATAAAGTGTTTCTCTTTTTAACTATGTCTCTTTCTGCCGAACAGTCATCTATAATAAATAGTGTCTGAGTTCCTTCAAACTGTCTATAAAAGTGTTCTAAGCACTCGCTAAGTTTATTGCTGGGATCAACTAAATAGATTTCATCATCTGTCCATATAAACCTTCTGTCGTGATATGCTTTGTTCCATTTAAGTGTTGGGCAGAAAATTACTATATGATCAAAATTATAACGATAAACTGTTTGTAATAGGTCGAGGACAAATATTGTTTTTCCACAACCAGTCTGTCCACAAATCAATGAACAATGAGGGGTTTTTATCATAAAGTTTAACATCGGCATTGACACCAAAGTCGTCTGCTCCATAGTTTTAAAACATAATTTAATCTAATCCAGTTATTGTTTTTATCATACTCTCTGTCAAAACTTGTTCAGTATAATAAAAACCTATAAGGCCCAAATGTGTAAGATTAATCCAGTTTAGTTCTGTAAGATCGTTTCTATTTAGACTAATATCAATTTTGTTGCTTGTTGTTATGACCTTAATATCCTCGCCATTGTAAAGAACGACGACAGTAACTTTAAGTTTGTCAACGTCTAAGTTTTGCCAGCTAATAAGAATTCCTTTCATAAGATTGTCACTGACGCCCAGAGCTCCATTTCTCGCCTCATCTTTTAAGACAGAAATTTTAAATATCATTGTGAACGTGTCTCCTAATTTTGTGCGTGGAATGAACTGTAATTTTGTAGAAGCTTTCTTTAAAACCGATTCTCTTCTGTGGAGGATGTACTGTTTGTCCCCAAACGGCTTTATTTCGATCTCTTTCCGACTGTTGTCCTCTGGCATAAGACTTACATGTAAAGGGCCAGAGTTCAATGCTTTTCTGAAACTTTTTTGACGGTCAAAAAATGTAAATGGGCTTAAGAATTCAAATTTTATGTCCCATTCTAAATATGGTTCTAAGTGCCATTTGTTGTCAGTTTTTCGAACTATTTTATATTCATACTGTCCTGTATTATTTGCTTCTAGATTGCGTAGTTGTTCTAGTTTAGGAAACCTTTTGTTGTCGTCAACCTCTTTGCGCTTATAATAACCATCTTTAGTGTACTCAAAACCATACAAAGTGCCTATCTCACCGTTTTGTTCAAAGTCCTCAACGTCTGCAAGGTCTTTTAATTCTAAAGTTACACACCTCTCAGGCGCTAATGTAACTCCTGATTCTTCTGGCCCACGTGACATTTTTTAAAACAACGTATTATTTTATTTCTAAAACAATGTGCAGGTTATCACATTTCACGACTTTCCCTGTTTTATCTGTGATCTTTATATTAAATGATCTGACCCTCCCACAAGCTAATCTTTTAAACTGTAAATTAGGGAATTGTATAATTTCATAATCGCAATATGCAGCTTTCCCTGATGGAAGAGCTCTTAAAACAGTTGAGGGCTTTCCATCATATAAGTTTTCATCAGTGCTCAGCTCGTCCAAATGAACATAGAGTAATGAATGTAATGCAAGATCGAGCGGATATTCTCCCTCATAAGTAGTTTTGTCTGGTGTAACTATAAATTCATGACTGATTGATCGATTGTTAGTTGCAAAGCCTAACATTTTAGCTAGCTCTACATCAAAAAGGTAACTTACTCTTTTTTCTTCAGGTTTGAATGTCAACATTACTTTCAAATTTGCATTGTTAAGTTTGAGAGTAATGTCGAAGTTACTCATTGCTTCTTTCAGCGAGCAAAACCCGTAATAACCATCAGGTATGGTTAACTGGCTAACTAAGTTTAATATATTATCATATTTTTTAATCTTATTATTTTCCTTGGATTCACTTATATTAAACCATACGACTTTGTAAAAAATTTCATGGAGTGCAACCCTTTGGGTTCCGCATTCATTATTAATAGCATACTCTAAAAACGAAGGACTGTCTTGAGTTGTTATTGTTACAAACATTTTTAAAACAATTTAAAAATGAGTGCATTCAAATATACTAATGCAAAATATTCTGTTGGGCCGCACTACAATCTTAAAAATATAACAACTGATACCCTCGACATTTCTGTGACTCAGTCTGACGCCTTTCAAGTAAAGGTTAGTACTCCATTAAACAGATATCTTAACCCCCCTATTAAAAACGACTACATCCCGAAAGTGTGGTTTAGTCATCCGATGCATTTTATCAGAACCAGTTAAACTTTGCTGTGTTTTGTGCATCAACTGGGTGTGGAGTGTCGTATGCTGATCATTTAAATCATCCTGATCCTTTGGTGAGGTCAGTATATAGATTCCATTTCTATTACACCTTCAGACGTATTTTGTCTGAACTGCAAGCACCATTACCAAATGACAAACCGTTTAATCCATTCAGCAACAGAATAGATTACAAGGCTTTTGAAAGGATCTGTAACGAATTTGATATTGACCCAAAGACAGACTTTAGACAAAAGTTGGATCTTAATCATGGTTTAGGCACTCTTTATTATTGGGGCGTGCATAGAAAGTATAACTATGATTGGAATCCTCCTTACACATCTTTCTCTTCAGGCACAACTGTTCACCTCGGGTCCATAGAGCAAGAGCATAAAACAGCATGGACAACATTTATTTTGGATACTTCTAAGGGCCTAACAAAAGCAGGAATAGAACGAATAAACGACTCTATTCGTACTTATGTTTGGTGTTTGCTAGGTTCGCAAGCACAGGCAAGATCTAACATAATTGATCCTTCTACTGGCTTTGATGCCCAAAAACAGTATTTAGCAAATTTAGAGGACGCCATTAATTCTGCAATTGATTTGCCTTCAAGTATTAAAAGGTACCAAAATGTTTTACAATTTGCAAGATCGAAAGTAGACTTTGCTGTCGGCACTGGTTTATACATGCTACCTTCTGACCTCAGGCTCCAGGTAGGAACAATAATAAACTACAACAATGAAATCCTTGTTGCAGGAAATGAACAGAAGGTTGGACAAAACGACATAAATTCTGAGCCAGTAATATTACAAACAATAAAAAAACAGATGGCCCCCCAAGATTAAGTCATCCAATCCCCAAGGCCCAAAGCCCAAAGGTCATTGAAGACGCGCGTGATGACCATGAATATGAAAAGACGGCACTTGTTATTGGATTAACTGCCCTAGGATTACTTGGTCTTTATCTTACTAAAGAGTAACCCAACTATTAAGACAACTAATGCCCATAAGTGCTCAGCCATAAAGCCAACTACTTTACTTGCGGCAGACAAAAGCCAGCTAACGATCCCTCCTATTATACCAGGCAAAGAATCTATTGCCTTACTGGCTAATTTTTTTAATAAACTTGCAAGATGATCAAGTTGTTTTTTTACCCATGATTATTGACACGGAGTTGGGGGCTGGTGGCAGCTCCCCCACCACCACCGCCTGTAATAGCCAACACCAGTGTACTTATTGCAAATCCTAAGGCTGTTATAACACTTGCTAATGTGACACCTTGCTCTCTAAACAGTGTTCTTATTCGTTCTGCTAAGTTTGTGTCTTCATATAAAATTCTTTGGATAGTTTCTCTTATTCTGCTCACTTGAGTTCGTAATTGTTCTCGGTTATTAGACAACACTTCTAGTCTTGCTGATCTCTCTTGTTCAAGATCTTTTAGTCTTTGTGTTATTCTTTCTTTAACACTAGGTCCTAAGTTGTGGTCATCAGCCTCAACTAGTTTTTTCTTTTTCTCTTTTTATATGCTCATCTAGTTCACCCAGTTTTGCTAAATTGTTTGTTAATTCACCTCTGATGCTTTTCAAAGCATGATCAAGGGCCGTTATTTCTCTCATAGGTAGCGGCGGATCGTGCATAGTTTTTAATACTGTTTCTTCTGAAAAACTGGTTTCTGCTTGTATTATTTCGTCTGCTGTTGGGCTTAAATCTTTAAGGGTTATGTTTTGAATTTGGTTTTCTGTTGGGAGTTTCTGTAGTGTGTTTTGAAGTTTAGCAACTGCCTCACTGTCTAATCTTCGCGGTTTAGCAATGCCAAGGCGATTTTGATCGCTCACACTGAGCCTTTGTCTAATTGTAGTCTTTGCTAAAAACTTTGATGGGTCTGGTTTAGATGTAAGCTGTACAGGTTGTCCTTGCTCGTTTTTAAAAATCAAATGGCCATCTTTTGTTTCAAAATCATTAGGGTCTATAAAATCAGGAGGTTCTTGGCCTAAACTTTGATAAAATGATTTGACCTTACTTTCTGTTAATTCACGCCGCAATGATTGTAATGGATGTGTCAAAGGCGTCATTTCACTCATGTCGTCTCCAGGATCAAAAACATCATAATCTTCTTCTGCCATGTTTTTAAACAATTAACTTTTTATTTTGTTTTATAAAAAAATGTCACAAGCATATGGCTCAATTCTTGACCCGCATAGAAGACTGAAAGAGCCCTTTGGCGTGAAGGGAAATAAACAGAATATTATTGTTCCAAATAATCCATCTACTATTGATTCAGATCAAATTCTTACTGTTAAATTTCCAGACCTAGGAGCAGATGAAGTGATTGTGCCGGGATCTGCACGGCTTACTTTCAAAATAGAACTCGAATCAGCAACAGACGAAAACAGGACAGTAGTCCAGAATCTGGGACGGGCAATCGTTAAGAAAATTTCTATAAAACTTGAGGGGCAAGAAATATTTTCTTTACACAATGCAGACATATTTTTAATCTATTCTGATCTATGGCTAACCGATAATGAAAGGGCCGATCTTGCGTTTCAAGGAATCGAAAATAACGAAGCACTAAAACACAGAATAGACGCCGAAGACGCTAAAGCCGGCAACAAGTATGAAGCTGTAAGTTTTGCTTATGGAAATCGCTTTTCCATACCCTTAGATTTTGAGTTGTTAAAAGCGCATGCGCCATACTTTCAAGGAGCATTAAAAGACAGATTGTCATATGAACTAATTTTTAATGAATACAAACGTGTCATTAAATCTACAGACACTGATTCCAAGTACAGCATTTTCGACATCTCGTTAGAGTTTGACATTGTTAGCAACCCTAACTTAGCAAGGCTGATTGAGCAACAATATCAGTCAAAATTAGCAATATATTACGAAAGAGTGATTCATCATTCAAAATATCCTAAAAGCAGGGCAGACACAATATGGAACTTTAGTTTTAGCGCCGCAGCAAGATCCCTTAAAGGTATTTTATGCTGTGTGAAGATGAAGAACCATTCAAAAGACAAAGTGAAAAGTTTATTAATCCTAAAATAACTAAAGTACAATGTTCAATTGAGGGTAGTCCTAACCAAGTCTACGGTAGCGGGCTTAAACCTTATCATCATTTTGATGAAATAAGAAAATTGTTTGGAGGCGGGAGGTGTAGAAATCCAACAGTAGACCTTGTGTCTAAAGATCTACACCTTCACAGTGTTAGACTTGATGAATATTTAACAACGAAATACGGTTTATGGATTGACCTAAGGTCAACAGAGGATAATCAGTTGCATGGGAGTGGGAGAACAGTTAAAGACGTAATAAACATTCAAATTGATAAAGAAAAAGAGAGTGATAAACCACTTAATGTACATTTGTTTTTAATATATGATGCGCAGCTGAATATTCAAGATAACAGATTGAAAGATATCCAATACTAAATTATTTTTATTTTAAAAAAGCATGTCTGTTACGACTTATCCAAAAGTGCCCAAAGAAGAGATAGTAGGCAATTCTGCTGCTGTAGACATAAAAACTTTCAGATTAACCAACATTACACAAATGCAACAAAAACTAGAGCAGGACCTTTCAAAATACAGCAAAACCAAACGAAGGTATTCTGCTGTCTTTAATGCTGTTACATATGTTAATACTGGAGCATCGGCGGTTAGTGCTTTAACAGCAGGAACAAGTGTAGGTCTCTTAGCAACAGGCGTAGGTGCACCGGTAGCTATACCTCTAGGTGGTTTGTCTTTAACTCTTGGCCTGTGTTCATTGGCTGTAAGTGCTGTCAGCAAAAAAATAAAAGCTAAACTCCAAAAGCACACAGCTATGGTTCAACTAATAACAGCTAAACTTAGTTCCTTCAAACTGACAATAAATAAAGCACTTGCTGACTCAAACATCACGGATGAAGAATTTAGTCGCCTACAGGCTGATTTTGAGGACTACAAAAGACAAAAGTTTGATCTTCAAAGAAAGGCAAGGGCAACTTTTTCTCAACAACCAGACACCGACCAGATAAAAAAGGAATGTTTAAAAAAAGTAAACGAAACATTAAACTCTGTTCTAAACAGCTCACATTAACAACACCAAAGGGCGTTTATACTTTAGTTTATGAGTCCAAGCACAAAAAGACCGTTGATATTGATTCTGATTAAGTATTTTTTTTTAATTTAAATAAATATTTTGAGTTAGAAAAGAAACTCAGCATGGATAAGATATATGAAGGTTCAGATGAATTGTTTGAAGCAATGCTCGAGGAAGAGCGTTTGTCAAGAGCACTAAATGAGTTGATTTAGAAGTTATTATCCAACAAACGTGCAAGCAAGCGTTGTACATGCTATTTCTCAAGTTCCAAGTAAACTAACAATAAACCCTCCAGTTAAAGTAAGGGTAGTTGTTTTAATCGACTATATAACAATAAACGAAGAAAATCTAGAAGTCTGGGTCTCAACTAAACAGCAGACTATTCTTTCCTCTAATGACTTAACACCTGGTTGGGCAGATCAACTTCTTACACAGTTTAATGAAGCCTCTGAAGCAGCTAAAATGAGAGGCTCTGGTTGGTCAGAGGGCGAAGTCCTAGACATCAGATTAAAACAGGCTAAGTATGAGCCGATTGTAGGCAAGTCTTACATTCCACTGCCTCCAACATTAGTTGCAAAGAAAGCAGTTTGAACATAAAAAATTCAGACGACAAATGTTTTATGTGGTGCGTTCTTGCTAGGCTGCATCACGTTGCCAAAAATGCAGAGAGAGTATCTAACTATTTACAGTGGGCCAATGATCTTAACTTTAACGGCCTTGAATTTCCTATGGCTGTAGACAAAATTGATCAGTTTGAAAAACAAAATCCATCAATAACTGTTAATGTCTACACATGGTCTGAAGAAACCAACCTTCTGCCAATTAGAGTGTCAAAGAACAGTCCAACAATAGGCGAACCAACCAAAACTCATGTAGACTTACTCCTGATGCAAAGCCTTAATGGGTTGCACTACACTCTAATACGCACAATGAGTAGATTACTAGTGCATACTACAAAACAACATAGCAAACAAGAATTCTGTAGAAAATGTTTAACAAGAATTCCGTCCGTTCAAGCTGCGAGCGAACATATAAAACATTGTATTAGCCCAGTTGACTGTGATACAGAACTAATTACGCCCGGAGAAGGCAGTAAAGTTAGTTTTAAGAACTGGAAACGGTTGCAAACTAGTCCATATGTTGTTTACGCAGACTTCGAATCACTCATTGTTCCTTATGAAGGACCAACCCCACAGAAACTTCCTAAAACAGTCTTAATGAGTAATCATCAGATTTGCTCATTTGCCTTCATCATTGTTAGGTCGGATGGCGCCCATTCAAAGCCAGAATTATACAGAGGACCAAATGCTGCAAAATACTTCTTAAAACGCATGCAGCAAGTGCGTAATGCCTGTTCTAATAATCTGAATTTATCTGAAATCATAATGACGCCTGAAGACCAACAACAGTATGACTCAGCCACTCACTGTTGGATTTGTGGTTTAGGCCTCTCCCCAGACGCAGAGAATCCAACAGTAAGAGACCATGATCACATTAGTGGAAAGTTTAGAGGAGCAGCACACAGTAAATGCAATCTTCAACTAAAGTTTGAACCAAAGACATGGAAGCTGCCTATATTCTTTCACAACTTGCGAGGTTACGACTCTCACCTTATAATGCAAGCAGTAACCAGCGACTTCAGGGTGTCATGCATTGCACAGTCATCAGAAAAGTACATGTGTTTCACTTTAAATAACATGTCTTTCTACGACTCTATGCAACACATGATGGGTTCATTAGAGTCACTGGCTATGTCCTTAAAGTCCTGCCCAATAACAGAAGAATATTTTGACCCAACTCTTGTTAGAAAGGGCGTTTACCCTTATGAGTACATGAACAGTTGGCAAAGGTTTGACGAAGATACACTTCCGCCTAAAGGCGCGTTCTTTAGTAGTCTTAGAGGAAAGGACATCAGTGATTCTGATTATTCTTATGCTCAAGATGCGTGGCAGAAGTTAGAGTGTAAAACGATGGGAGACTATCATGATTCCTATTTAATGGCGGATACCTGTTTGTTGGCGGACGTCTTTGAAAATTATAGGAAGACCTGCATGAAACATTACAGCCTGGATCCTGCGCATTACATTTCTGCGCCCGGGATGAGCTGGGACGCTTTCTTAAAATTTACTGGAGTACAAATTGATTTATTGTCTGACCTGCCAATGCTTCAGATGATTGAAAACGGATTGCGTGGGGGAATCAGTATGGCGTCGCACCATTACTGTAAAGCAAACAACAAATACTTGGACGACTATGATCCAAGTAAAAGGTCTAACTATCTCATGTATTTAGATGCAAACAATCTGTATGGATGGGCAATGGCGCAATCACTTCCATTACGCAACTTTAAAATGTACACAGGACTCAAAGACACTCAAAAGTTTTTAAAATGGCTTCAGAGTCTAGAAGCTGATCGTAAAAGAGGTCTCATTCTAGAAGCTGATTTAGAATACCCCCATGAACTTCATGATTACCATAATGACTATCCATTAGCGGCAGAAACCCTAAAAGTGTCAATGACAGAACCGCCTAAACTTGTGCCTAATCTTCGTGACAAAAAAAATTATGTCTGTCATTACAGACTTCTTCAATTTTATTTAAGACATGGTTTAAAGTTGACAGCTGTTCATCGTATAATTGCTTTTGATCAAGAACAGTTCATGAAACCATACATCATGAAGAACACTGATCTCAGAACTAAATCCGCAGATGCTTCAGAAAAAGACTTTTTCAAGTTGATGAACAACAGCTGTTTTGGAAAGACTATGGAAAATCCGCACAAGCGTAAAGATGTTAGATTGGTCACCAGAGAAAACGATGCAATTAAGCTAACTTCTAAACCTAATTATCAAGACTTCAGAAGATTTCATGATCAGCTTTTGGAATAATGATGAAAAAAAAGAAAGTCAAATTGGACAAACCTGTTTTTATTGGGTTTACTGTTTTAGAGCTGTCGAAGCTTTTGATGTTAGAATTTCTTTACGACTACTTTAAACCCTTGTATCCAGAGTCCAGAGTTCTGTACACAGATACAGATTCATTTGTAATCGACATCCCTACTGAAGATATCTATAAAGACATGGAAATAGAAGTAGCAAAAGGGCATGCAGGATGGTACGACACATCTGATTACCCTAAAGATTCACCTTTGCATTCAACTGTTAACAAAAAGGTTTTAGGTAAGATGAAGGATGAATTATCTGGAGGCGTGATCAAGGAGTTTGTTGGTTTGAGGTCGAAAATGTACAGTCTTTCAAGCCAAAAAAAAGTTGTTAAAAAAGCAAAGGGAATATCTCGTAGTGTTGTGCAGTCAAGCATATCCCATGACAACTATAAAGAAGCATTGTTTGGCAATAAGACTTTTCATCATGACAATTACAAGCTGCGATCTAATCTGCATGAGATTAACACAACAGTTGTAACAAAACGGTCTCTTGACCGCACTAACACAAAAAGAGTATTTGTTAATCCAGAGTTTTCATATGCAATTGGTCATTGGAGAATAGTATAATCATATGGGCTTATATTTTTCAGCAATCGCACGTTCAATTATATCATCATCTAATTTAGCAAAATTAATATTATTTATTAATGCTAGATGTGCTTTAATTTTTTTTGTCATTTCACAATATTCATGTTTCCATAAATCAAAATCAAAATAAAAGCTTGGGGTTTAAAGCGATTGTCTGGCGATTGTTCTAGCCAGGGATTGTCAATCTTCTCAAATACTTCTTTAATGATATACTGATACTCAAATAAATCTTGCATTAATTTTAAAGACTTTTCCTTTGTCATTTCTGCCATTTCCCTTTGAGCTTCCATTTTAAACCCAAATGTATTTGCGTAGATTAAAACAGTTCTTTAAGCTTAAATATATCACCAACCAATTCAACCAAATTATTATCCATTACTGCTAAATGTGTTCGAATTTTTTTTATCTTTTTAATATATTCTTGCTCCCAATCAAAATTTGAGGTTTTGTCTAGCATGGCATGATCAATCTTCTTAAATATTAGTCTAATAGCAAGATTATAATCAAATATTTCTCGCATTATTTCTAAGGACTCTTCCTTCACCATTCTTGCTTCCAATGCCATTTTACGTAAGGATTCTTCCTTTTCCATTCTTGCCGCCATTTTAATTTAAATTAAAAAATAATTAAGCGACTGGAACTGTGTATGGAGGGATTATCTGCAGTTCTTCCTTCACAAAAGATCTTCGGGGGGCTGGTCGTTTTGTTGTGTCAGTTTCTCGTAAATAATACACGGGCGGATTCATTTTCACAATTTTTTTTATCTCATATGGATCAACACTCCAAACTAGATCTGTTGCCCTGATGCGAGTGTCCCCTTCCGCTTCTCCCGGTGAATAAAGGTATCTCACTTTCAAACCAAATGGTAATAGTTTGCTTGATGAAGACTCTCCTTCAACAACATTTATTGTTTGTTTTCTGATTGCTTGTACTGGTTTTAGACCTTTAAATTCTTCATTATTCATTGCACGTAAAACTGAGGGCAGTCTTTTTACCCATTCTGTGTTGCGAGAATTGTCAATCAGCTCTCTGTGATACTGGTAGGAGAAAAGTCTTTCAGATAACTGTTTGTTAAAGTTTTCAACCAAACCCTGTGATCTGTGAACACCCGGAATGCCCCTTTTAATGGTAACTCTATGTTTTAACAATAATTGATTCACTTGTCCTTTAAATTCTTTTCCATCATCGACTTGAATCATGCGAGGATAAGTTAAGGGTCCTCGTTGATATATCAGTTGTAAAGCGACAGCAACAGCAGAAGCACTCTTTTGTGTTAATGGTTCCGCATCTTTGTATCTTGAAGCTATGTCAATGACTGTAAGTGCGTACTTAAATCTTTTTCGTCTAATCGTATCATGGGGTAAATATAGAAGATCCATTTGATGGGTGTCGTTTGGAGTTATATTCACAAAGTGTGGTCTTTGTATTCGTTTGGGCGCTGGTAAATAAATTTGCCAAATCGCTTGTTTAGATAACCATTCCTTTGCTGTTTGTTCACTGACTCCAGCTGCTTGGCTTAGCTTTTTAATTGCTGTTATTCCCTTCCAATATCCTTTTGGCGAATAATAGATTTTGTACATTTTTATTCAGCCAATACTTTGTGCAACAAAATACACAGCGGTCATGCCAAAGACAATAAACAATATTTCTTGCATCTTTTGTTTTTCTGATGGTTGATAAAAGTCGCTAAATTTTGGTGGGGGCAATGTTTCAACTTGTTTGCCTGTTACTAGAAAATATTCTTTTATTGCCTGGTCAACATCTTTAAATGTGTAAGCTGCATGTCCCTGTTGTTTAAGTCTGTCGTTAATAAAATCTAACTGCTCCATCCTTTGCTTTTCATAGGTGTCTTGTGCAGCAGCTAGTTGCTCCATAGCTCTGTTATGTCTTTTTCTCTCATCGTTATTTTGTAGTTTACTAAACGCGTAATTACTTCCGCTAAAAGCAAGCGCATTAACCACAGCGCCACCAATCATCATTACGAGTGAAGCCATTTTTATAAATGTATTTTTTTTAATTTTACATATTGATACTGTCTGGAATTATTCCTTGCTTAACTAGAAAATCTTTCGTAGCAAATGAAGCTGTAATAACAGCAATCAGCTTTGCTGAGTCTTCAAAGCCTAGTTTGCCAAGATCTGCTGGTTTTATTTTTAACAGGCTTTTACCAAGCATTGTGTATCCTACACTTAGGCCTCCAATAACAGCAGAATGGTATACAAGGTTAGTAATAGTTTTTTCGGTGCTCATTTTTAAAAAATAAAATAATATTTATTTATTAATAAAACATGAACTGCGATGATCTACTTCCTGAACATATGATTACAAATGATCAAGTTGATGACCAAGCTATTATGCGCCAAAAGGAAAGGCTGTATTCTTTGGCAGCATGTGGAAAAACAAAACAGTACCTCGGAAATGAATTCAGCATAGAACAGATTCAACAAATGTCGCCACAAGACATTGTAAAGTATCACAACAGGTATGAAGCGCAACTGGGGTCAAGAATGGTAAAAAGTGTTGGGCAAACGGTTCTTAGTTTGTACACTAAACTAGTCAGTAGATTTGCTCCCATTGATTCTGAACAAGATTTTATGTATGATTTAACACAGGATCCCGTTTTAACAAAGTCATTAGAGTCTCTAGGATGTGATCTATATTACAGATTTGGAACATTGTTATCGCCATTAATCATGGGATTAATTACTTTTAATCATATAGATTTTGTTTCCCTTCAAAATGACCGAGCCAGAAAATCAGCAGAATCAGAAAACATTGAATCAGGTGGAGAAAGTGACCAGTAAAAAGCCTCCTCATCCTGGGCGTGTTGCAGCAGGAAAAAAATTAGCAGAGTGGAACAAACAAAAAAAATTAATGTTGCAATCACAGAATGTAACTCATAATGAAAACATAACACCGCCAATGCCAACAGTTGTTTCAATGCCAGCTGTAAATACACAAGTTGATTCAAGACCTACAACAACAGGGTTGTCTACAACACCAAAGTCGTCATGGAATATTGAATTTAAAACAGTTGCCATTTTTGGCGTCATTGCTGCTGGGGGTGGTTATTACGGTTATAAAATATATAAACAACGCCAGCAAAAACCAAAGCAGTCCAAAAAATCTCAGCCACTAAATACAGAAGCCGAACAAAAAAGCATGCCAGAACTGCCAACAACAAAATCTCATTTTGATCCATTTCAGATGGAATAATATTTCAAGAACTTAATAATAATTATAAATTGACTTGAATAAGAACTTGATAACGACTTGATGACGACTTGATAAAACTTAAATAAGAACTTGATAAGAACTTGATAAAAACTTAATGACGACTTGATAAGAACTTAATGACGACTTGATGACGACTTGTTAAGAACTTGAATAAGTACTTGAATAAGTACTTGAATAAGAACTTGATGATGACTTGTTAAGAACTTGATGTTGACTTGTTAAGAACTTAAATAAGAACTTAAATAAAAACTTGTTAAAAACTTAAATAAGAACTTGAATAAGAACGTGATGCCGACTTGAATAAGAACCTAGAACGACTTAATGACGATTTTTTTTACAATTAATTGTTACATTCTTTTCCGGGGAGACAACTCCTCTTCACTTCTGCCTTTATGTAGTATCTAGGTCAGACATGTCTAGCCACGGCTTACCCAACTGCATAATTGCCGAGTCGAAGCGTCGCACTGTTTGCGCGTCTGACTGACATAGCGCTGTACTGTCGCCAAGCAAAGCTGAAAACTACCCCTGAAATCCATCCTGGAGGAATACAAAGCAGGGAAGATCAGACTTCAAAGCATGCTGGAGGACTCAGGAGACAAGGTGGTAGAAGCAATTAAGCCCCAGCTGAAGACAGGCAGAAAATGGAAAGTTCAAGAGGCGATGGATTCTGCAAAAGAAAGTCTCAAGATCAGAGAAATAACAGGACACACACAGACCAACAGACAGGGACTGGGGGTGACCAAAACTGAATGGTGGTCAAAGGCCAAAGGAAAAGCCAAAAGAGACATGATGATTCAGGAGATGAGAAAAGAAGAAGACCAAAAAAGACTCCAAAAAGCAGTCCAGCAGAGCCAGCAAGGGCAATGGACAACGTGGGAGAATGCACTCCAAAGAAGTCTCACTTGGAATGACATTTGGCACATGGCCCCTCTCAGGATCAGCTTCATTCTCAGATCTGCATATGACCTTCTGCCCTCAAATGCAAACCTGGTGAAGTGGGGGAAAACAGACGATCCTGCATGCCCCCTCTGCCATGAAAAACAAACAGTGGAGCATGTCCTAAGCTCATGTAAAGTAGCCCTGGCTCAAGGAAGGTACACATGGAGGCACAACCAAGTGCTCAAAGAAATTGTACAAGTAGTCTGGGCTAGTACCAACACCACAAAAGGGAAAATCAGGACTCCAAAAGCACCCGCAACATTCTTCACGGCAGGAGGCAGCAAATCATGGCCAAGAACAACAGTGCCACTCGAAACATGCAGGCAGAGTCTGCTGGACGGGGCAGATGACTGGGAGTGCACTGCAGACCTCCCAGAATGGAAGAGTCACCCAGAGATCATCAGCAAGAGTGGCATGAGACCAGACATAGTAGTCCACTCTAAGTCAACCAAGCAGCTGATCATGATCGAGCTCACGGTGCCATATGAGAACAGAATGGAGGCAGCTCAAATCTACAAGACTGAAAAGTATGCTGATCTGGCAAACAGCCTGAGGAGAGAAGGCTATCAGGTCAAAGTCCTCACTGCAGAAATTGGAGCTAGGGGGTTTGTAGGAACGTCTGCATACAGCCTCATGAAACAGCTCTCAGTTGCAGGGAAGGAAAAAACCAGAGCCCTGAAAGCAATGGCAGAAGCGGCAGAGAGGTGTTCAAGCTGGATCTGGTCAAGGAGGAACAAAAGTGAACTTCATAAGGCTAAAGAAGAGGGCATTTTCAAAAGCACCAAAATTTAAAAAGATTTAAAAAAAGAGAATTAATCGTTCAAACCACATTAAACCCAAGGGTTTTAAGTTTGACAGCCAAAAGCCTTAGAAAAATTTTTAAAAAAAAATTTGTTAAAAACTGATTGTAAGAAAAAGGAAATGTTAAGGCCCCAAAGGCTTGTCAAAGTTAAAGGGTTTAGGATTGATCCAAAAGGGCAGGCGTCACATTTCTCGTCCAAGTAAAAACAAACCCCCCGAAGAAGGTGTGAACCAATAAAAAAGGGAAATCTGAAGCTTCTAACTCGCGAACTTCCAATCTTACACCTGGGAACATTCTTCCGAATAGCCGACACAAAGACTGGGCAGGGGAAGCCAGACAATTAGCGCTAATTGACATGGGCAAAAAAAGCCCCAACAAAGAAAAGAAAAAAAACCACAATGTTTACGCTGAGGACATGAAAATGCGGAAGTCTACACGTGGCAAGATCAACAAAGGTTGAATTTCCGGAGCAAAGGTTTAAAACGAAAAAAGTTAACAGTCAAGAAAACCCCTGGGTAAAGAACAGCCACATAGCGAACCAACCAACAGAACTAAGAAACCTGGTGCAAAAAGCCATGATGATAAGCACTAAACAATAGCAAAAAGTCTTGAAATGACAAATCCCCCGCAATCCGGGAAAATAAAAATTTTAAACCCAGAGTGAAGACATCCCGGGGAAAACAGTAAAGAAAATGCGGTGAAACAGCGGGTTTTTAACTAAACCATGCCTTTGAAGAACCCAAGAATCAAAAAGCTAAGAATTTTAAACCTTCCTTACAAGGGGGCCCTCAAACCAATTACAAGGAAATGGCCCAAAACTCTAAACCGGCAAATGCTAACCTTTTAAAAAACCTGAAACATATCCAACCCAACGATGGGCCCCTCAAGGAATTTTGGGGCCCAAGGAAAACAGTAAGAATGTCCAAGGGAAGTTAAGCCCAAAATTTAACCAAAAGAAAAAAGGCCAAATTTACACCGGAAAATCACTTAATCAGCTACACGCTTAAGGGATCATTCCTTACAGAAAAGTACTGTTTAAAATACTGTTTTCTCGAATTTCACCTGGGGTTAAAGCCAATTTCCAACCCCAAAAAGAAAATTTTACCAACTTTTGAAAGGGTTCCCTAATACTGCTTGGAATTGCCCAAAACCTCCCCCTAAGGGTTTTAATTTACTTAAAAGGACAAGACTGATAAGTGATGCGGGGGAATTTAAACGGGCTTCAGACATTAAGCGAAACGTTTTGGGACGCTTGAAATTAAAGACCTAACTTCCCGGCCTCATTTCCCCGGGAGGGCGCTTCTAAATTACTGGCAAATGATTAGCGATCCTGCTCAGATGAGAAAAGTTGCGGGGTCATTGCCACCCCTTCAAAACAAAAGCAAGACCGAAAGGAAATCTAGAAAGAGCAAAAACGAGGGGAAGGCGAACATTCCATTGCCTTAAATACAAGGTCGCTCAAAATTTTTAAATGGTCTCTAAAGCGAAAAGTTTAAGAATTTAAAATTTCCAGAATCTGTTCCAAATGCTACCATAGCGCGAAAAACAAGCGAAACCCCACCCAATCTCGAAAAATTTTGCATAACCTTCAAATTTTTGAAGGTTAAGGGTAGAAATTGCGTAAGAAAATAACACAATGAAAACGACTAAAAAAGCAAAAAGGGTTTTTGAACAACATGTTTTTAAAGCAGGAAACCAAAGCAAAAATTGATGGAAGAAACCAAAAATTAAAACAATTTAGATAAGAAGCCAAAATGAAAAAAAAATAATTGGAAGCCCTTTTATGGTTACTTTTAAGCTGATTTAATTAATTTTTAAATTTTAACCTGTCCCTCCAATTTACAAGACATTTCCCGTATGAATCCCTAAGAAATTAAACATGGAAAAGACAAGGCCGGATGTACAATCTGTTACCAAAACAGATCAGATAAAGAGGTTTTAGGAAAAGGAAATCTGGGGACAAAGTTTTTTTGGGGGGAAAAAGAATCTTTAGCAAAAAATTGTTAAAAGAAGGGAAATCCCAGGTTCATCAAAAAACAAAAAATTTGCAAAAGACTTTCAATCAACAGGCATTAAAACAAAAAACAAGTTAAAAATCTATTAAAAAAAAGGTTTGTTATCCAAGTTTTCATAGAATTGGATGGGGGTAAACTTGCATAATCATAACATTCGTTCAAAAAAACAGGCCAAATAAAAATAGCAATGGCAAGGGTGTTCAATTTCTGTTTAAAACAAAATAATTCTGGTTAATTTTCAAATTCAGGTTTTCCTGTCTCAATTTAAAGCGTATAATAAAATGCATTTTTAAGGGTCAAGGTTCATCCCCTGGGTCTCCGATTAAAAAACAAAGAATCGAGTTAAAACCGGTTGCCAACCCTAATTTTAAATACCAAACTTGCTTAAGGGGTTCTTTTTATTTCTCACCCTTCCGAGTTTTTTCTACTGGTTTCTTAATAAAGTCCCGGGGACGCAATTTATAAATTTTCGCTAAATTTCCCAGGCTCTTAACGCTTACGTCATTTATAAATTACCAAATTTCCAAACTATCAAAACATTTCTTATTAATCAAGACAGCGGGTTTCGTGCGAAGGCATTTATGACTTCCCAAAATATTCAGCTTTTTTCGAAATTCTCGAAAATCAGGGTGCATTCCAATTTAACCAATTTTACCATGGTCCAACAAATGGCTGGGTTTTTCCAGAGGCCTTCTTCTGGTGAAAAGGGGTTTATTACCAAAAGGTAATATTTCAAAGAAAATCATCCCCAACAAATAAAAGGAGGTCGTTTGGGTTAAATCTTTTAAATTTTTGTCAAAATGGGGGCAGTCTCCCAAACTGTTTTCGATTTCAAAAAAAGCCTTCGGCGGTGGAAGCTTCCCCCCCCCCCCCCCCCCCCCCCCTCTTTTAGACATAGTTAACAAGATATGTCACTAACTTTAAACGGCATCATGAAATTTGAATAAAATGGGTAAGTTAAGGGTCCCGATGATAAAAGTTTGAATAGACAAAAGGAAGCCCTCTACTTTGTTAATGGTTTCATTTTGGTCTTGAAGAGCAATAAGGGAACTATTAAAATCCTGGGTAAGCCCGGAGCAAGGAAATTCATTGGGGTGGGGGGTTGGGGGAAGTTGCCAAATGTTTTCTGAATCGTTTTCCCCCGTAAAAAACCCCAAAACGCGCGCCCCCCCGCCAACCCCCAAAACCCCCCTTCAACAAACGCGACCCCCAAACCCCAAAAAAAAGCAACAGCCAAATTTTGGCAAAAAAAAATTCCGGGGTGTTTTTTGGGTTTGGGAAATTTTTTTTTAAACCCAAACAAAAAATTTTTTTTTACTTTGGATCACAAAATGGATCGTTTGGATTTTGTCCCAAATTTTCCGGGTAAAATTTCAATTTAAAAATGGAATTTCTTAATGAAAACTCCTACCAAATTTATGTTTTTTTCTGATGCTTGTTCGTTTGACCAAAATTCTTCATATTATTGGGTAGGTTATTTTTTAAAAATATTCGTCGGCCCTGATTTACGTGAAGTTAAACCCTTTTTAAATTTTAAAAGTGGATTTTAAACGGAAAATTTTTATTAGGTAACTTATTTTTAAAAATGTTATATTTAATTCTTTTCCAAAAACGAATCATCGTAAGTTAAGGGGTTTAATTATTTTTACGCGCATACGGGAAAAATTTAAATTTTAAGTTTCTTTTATCTTGAAGATGTCAATTTAAGTGTAATTAAAACTTTTTCCAAAAATTTTGGGGTTTTTAAAAAAAACATGGGGGTTCGTTGTGTTTTTGTTGGTTTGTTTTGGTTTATTTTGAAATTAAGTTTTTAAAAATTCTTTTGCCGTTCACCAAACCCCTTTTCAACTTTTAATTTTTTCCCCCAAACCTTTGAAAAAGACTTTTTTTATCACAATTTTGCACAAATTCACACTTTTCCAAACAAAACAATATTCTTTCCCCTTTTTTTTTATAAAAGCGAATTTGTGGGGAATTTTAACTTTTCAGTTACTAGAAAATTTTAATTTTTTGTCAACTTTAAAAAATGCAACCAGGTTTAACCTGTTTAAAAAACAACTGCCAATTCTAAATTTTTTCGGGCACAATTCCCCAAATATTCCTTTTTTTATTATTTTAGGTTTTTAAAGGTAATTATTCCCAAAGAAACATTCCCATCCCCAAATTTATAAGGGGCCTTTTATATAAAGTATAATTTTAAAATTTAATTTTCCGGCTGATTACCTTTCTAAGAATCTCGTAAAATTGAAGAATACAAAAATTTCGGCTTAAAAAGGAAGTTTTTTTAAAAACACCCCTTTGTATCAACTACTCCAATAGAGAAATGTTAAAAATTTTAAGTTATTGGGGTCTTTTAAATAATATTTTATCTTTAAAAAGAATTCGATATTTTTTTACCTGTTCAAAAAATAAGTTAAAATTACTTTAAAAGGAAAGGAAATTTTTGGGGTTTGGGAAAAAAACCCCCCTTGGCAAAAAAATTCACATAGAACAATTCAACAATGTCCCCCAAACTTGAAAAGTACACAACAGTATAACGCAACGGGGGTTCAAGAATGGTAAAAAGTGTGGCAAACGTTTCTTATTTTACACTAAACTAGTAAGAAAATTTTGCCCCATTAAATTCGAACAAGATTTATGTATATTTAACGCGGATCCAGTTTTTAACAAATCATTAAAGTCTCTAGGATGTGATCTATATTACGATTTGGAAAATTTTTCGCCATAATATGGGGTTAATTCTTTTTAAACATTGATTTTTTTCCCTTAAAATGACCGAGCCCCGAAAAAAACGTTGAAAGGGGGAAAGTACCGAAAAAGATCCATGGCGGTTCAGCAGGGGAAAAAAATTTGCAAGTGAACAAAAAAAAAAATTAAGTTAACCAAATATAACTCATAATGAAAAAAAAACCCCCGGTTTTCCCGTTAAAAAACAAATTTTTCAAACCTCAACACCAAAACCTTGGGTTATTTGGATTTAAAAAGTTTCATTTTTGGGGCATTGCTGTTGGTGGGGGTGGGTTATTACGTTTTAAAAAATAAAAAGCAGCAAAAACCCAAAACACCCAAAAATCCACCACTAAATACAAAACAACAAAAAAAATCCAGAACCCCAACAACAAAAAATCATTTTTATCCATTTGATGATAATATTTTAAGAACTTAATAAATAATTTTAAGTGACTTGAAAACGAACTTGATAACGACTTTGACGACTTGATGAAAACTTAAATAAGAACTTAATAAGAAACTTGAAGACGACTTGTAAGACCTTAATGACGACTGATAATAACTTAATGACGACTTGATGAGACTTTTTAAGAACTTGAATAAGTACTTGAATAAGTAACATGAATAAGCACTTGTTAAGACTTGATGAAGACTTGTTAAGAACTTGATGTGTGACTTTTAAGAACTTAAATAAGAACTTGAATAAAACTTGTTAAGAACTTAAATAAGAACTTGAATAAGAACGATGATGCCGACTTGAATGAAGAACCTAGAAAACGACTTTATGACGATTTATTTTCATAAAACACCATTAATTGTTTACATTCTTTTCCGGGGAGACACTCCTCTTCACTTCTGTAGGGTTTGCCTGCCTTTATATGTAGTACTTCCTACAAATTCTAGGTCACGGCTTACCCAACTGCATAATTGCCGAGTCTAAGCGGCGCACTGTTTGCTGGTTCGTGTCGATTTACACATAACGGAGTAAGGCGGTTCGTTTACTGAAGGCCGACACGCAGCATAGTATAAATTTAGGCGGCTAAATTCCCCACCGGCGTCGTTTCGTGCAGGCGTTAGCCGTCACTCGCATTGTATAAAATTTAAGGCAGCTAAATTCCCACCCCAAATAATCTTTTTCCCAATTTTAAGGTAATTATAATCTGCATTTACAACAAATATTTTATTAAAAAGTAATGGCTAAAAAGTAAATGTAAGATACACTTTGTTATTTACTATTGGTGTTGTTTTTGAACAAAATAAAAAACAACTTTACTCCAGGCAAGTAGACACCATGTAATTGTAAAGCATTTGTTGTTGTATCAGATATATAAACTTGAAGATAAACACAATTGAGGATATGCCTGCGGTAGTTTTTAAAATCCTTGGTTGTCATGGCATTGAAAATTCTAAATTGCCCCTTCTTCCCAGCCCTCAAGTGATCCTCCACATTCGGTATTGGGTCACTGGCGCGGCTATGAACGCCCGTAAACCCAAAATATGGTCACTGGCGCGGCCTATTAACGCCCGTTAAACCTAAAATGGTCGCCCTGGTGCGGCTATGGGAAGGACCACTAAAATGGGGGTGAGGGGATTGCCCAAATTAGCCAAATAGAAAGCAGGCAACAAGTATGAGAGGCAATATCCTCAAAACTCTTCACATCTGGCCGTGTTATACGTGACCCTCTTGGTCTGACTTTGGGCCCTAGGGCGCCATAGGGTCTCAAGTAAGACCCTGAGGTGATCGGTAATGCGGCCAGATGTGAAGAGTTTTGCAGGAAATTGATTTCACAGTTGATGAATGTATGCGTGAGAATGATCAAGATAAAAACGAAGGCATAAGCAAAAACTAAAGTCTCAAAAGTTTTTCTTAAATTAGTGTTCAAAACAGAATAATCCTACACATTATGTATGGTTTTTTGGTAAATGTTTTTTTTTTTTTATTAGAGAACTAAAAAATAGGCATTCTGGGTAATATCCGGTGGAGCAGCAGCGAAACCGCTCCAGCCGTTTGGAGTCTGGGCGGAGCCGGATTGGCAGAATCCTACTTTATAGTTTCTCTGGTGTTGTGTGTTAACCACACGGTGTCCGATTCTTTGTTACACGTGTGTAAGGGTAGTAAGTGATTCCATCGGTGGAGGCTGCAAGAATTCGGAGACTCTTTTGACCTCCCTTGCAATCCTTTAATGGATCCTCAAGCAATAGGCTCAAAGATTGTCCCCGTACAATTCTAATTGTTTTGCATAACGTTTTTAGTTGTTCAGCAAACTTTTTTCCTCTCAAACACTTTCGTTTTCTTTTGTTTCTACCTTTCGCTGACTGTTTTTGGGGTGCTGTTGGATTCTTTCTGAACCCTTGGTGGTGAAAAACACCACAGAAATATGGACAGCATTGTGTCTCTATTTGACGCCAAAAGCACAGACACAATCAGCGCCACACCCCACGCGTTTCCCTAGAGGCCGATCCAGCGGACTAAAGGCCTAGGAGCAGGCCATACATATAGATCTGCCTTCGAGAGGGATTACGATGGTTCCCCATGCAGCTAGTGAATGGTTTTCATATTTATTTGTATATGTTTTCCCATTTTTTCATCTTCAATTTTTTGTTAAATTCAAAACTTTTGCCAGGTCAGTTATATAATGATGGTAGAATTGTTAACCTGCACTTGTTTTCCTCCACTACTTAATTGTTGCAGAATTCGGAGACTCAAAGGTTTAGATTTTCACAACTACTAGTGTAAGTCGTGATTGTGTGTGTGTGCCCGCAGGTATACATAGAAAAACATCCACTCTCCTAAGATTGTTTAACTAACATAGATCGAGTGAAAGAACATGAAAATTGTGGTTTCAAAAGGTGGTGGCTTAGGGTGTTCCTTAAATTTAAAATTTTTTTAAAATTTTTTCCCCCCCTCCCCCCCTTTTTTTTTTTAAATTTTTTTTTTTTGGGGGAAAAAAAAGGGAAATTTTTCCCCCCCCCCCTCCGCCCCGGGGGGGGGAAAGGGTTGGGAAACCCCCCTTTTTTTTTTTTTTGTTTTAAAAAATTTTTTTTTGTTGGGGGGGAAAGGTTTTTTGGGGGGGGCAAAAAGGGGTTTTTCCCCCCCTTTTTTTAAAAACCCCCCCCCGGGGGCCCAAAATTTCCCCCAAATTTTAAAAAAAACCCCCCCCCTTTTTTTTTTGGGGGGGTTTTTTTTTTTTTCGGGGTTTTTTTGGGGGGGGTTTTTTTTTTTCCCCGGGGTTTTAAAACCCCTTTTGGGTTTTTTTTTTTTTTGGGGGAAAAAAAAAAAACCCCCCTTTTTCCCCGGGGAAAGGGGGGGAAAAAAAGGGGGGGGGTTTAAAAAAAAGGGGGGGGGTTTTGGTTTTTAAACTTTTTTTCCTTTTTTGGAATTTTTTCCCTTTTTTTTTTTTTTTTTTTTTTTTTTTTTTGGGGGGGGTTAAAATTTTTTTTTCCCCCCTTTTTTTTTGGGGGGGGGTTTTTTTTTCCCCCGGGGGGGGGGGGGGTTTTAGGGAAAAAAAAGGGGGGGGGTTTTTTGGGGGGAAAAAAGGGGGGGTTTTGGGTTTGGGGGGGGGGCTTTTTGGGGGGGTTGGGTTTTGGGGTTTTTTTTTGGGGGGGTTTTTTTGGGGTGGGTTTTTTTTTTTAAAAAAGGGGGGGGGGGTGGGAATTTTTTTTTTTTTAAAAAAAAAGGGGGGGGGGTTTTTTTTTTTTTTGGGTTTTTTGGGGGTTTTTTTTTTTTGGGGGGAAAAAAAAAAAAAAAAAAAAAAAAAAAAAAAAAAAAAAAAAAAAAAAAAAAAAAAATTTTTTTTAACCCCCGGGGGGGGGGGTTTTTTTTTTTTCCCCTTTTTTCCCAAAGGTTTTGGGGGTTTTAAATTTTTTTGGGGGGCCCCTTTTTTTTTTTTAAAAAATTTTTTTGGGGGGGGGGGGTTTTTTTTTGGGGGGGGGGAAAAAGGAAAGGGGGTTTTTTTCCAAAAAAAAATTTTGGGGGCCTGTTTTCCCCCCCGGGGGGCCCCCCGGGGGGGGGGGGGCCCCCCCCCCCCCTTTTGGGGGGGGGGGTTTTTTTGGGGGCCCCCGGGGGGGGGCCCCCTTTTTCCCCGGGCCCCCTTTTGGGGTTGGGGGGGGGGGGGGTTGGGGGGGGGCCCCCGGTTTTGGGGAAACCCCCCGGGGGGGGGGGGGGGTTTTTTTTTTTAATTTGGGGGGGGGGGGGGGGGGGGGGGGTTTTTTTGGGGTTTT
>JAMYXO010002194.1:0-25003 GCA_033310375.1 Conus canariensis
GGGGGGTGGGGGGGGGGGGGGGGGGGGGGGGGGGGGGGGGGGGGGGGGGGGGGGGGGGGGGGGGGGGGGGGGGGGGGGGGGGGGGGGGGGGGGGGGGGGTTGGGGGGGGGGGGGGGGGGGGGGGGGGGGGGGGGGGGGGGGGGGGGGGGGGGGGGGGGGGGGGGTTTGGGGGGGGGTGGGGGGGGGGGGGGGGGGGTGGGGGGGGGGGGGGGGGGGGGGGGTTGGTTTTGGGGGGGGGGGGGGGGGGGGGGGGGGGGGGGGGGGGGGGGGGGGGGGGGGGGGGGGGGGGGGGGGGGGGGGGGGTGGGGGGGGGGGGGGGGGGGGGGGGGGGGGGGGGGGGGGGTGGGGGGGGGGTTGTGGGGGGGTGGGGGGGGGGGGGGGGGTTTTTGGGGGGTTTGTTGGTTTTTTGGGGGGGTTTTGGGGGTTTTTTGGGTTGTGGGGTTTGGGGGTTTGGGGGGGGGGGGTTTTGGGGGGTTTGGGGTTTTTTTTGGTTTTTTTTTTTTGTTTTTTTTTTTTTGTTTTTTGGGGGGTGGGTTTTTTTTTTTTGGGGGGGGTTTTGGGGTTTTGGGGGTTTTAAGGTTGGGGTTTGTGGGGGTGGGGTGGGTGGGGGGGTTGGGGGGGGTTGGTTTGGTTGGGGGGGGTTTTTTGGGGGGGTTTTGTTGGGGGTGTTGGGGTGGGGGTGTTGGGGGGTTTTTGTTTGGTTTTGGTTAAAGGGGTGGGGGGGTTTTTTGGGTTTTGGGGGGGGGGGGGGGGGGATGGGGGGGGGGGGGTTTTTGTGGGTTTTTGGGGAGGGGTTTGGGAGGGTTAAAAAAAGTTTTTATTGGGGGGTTTGGGTTGGGGGTGTATAAATTTTTGGGTTTAAGGGGGGGTAATTAAAAAATATATTTTTATTGGGGGAAATAATGGGGTTTTGTTGGGGGGGGGTAAAATTTTGGGGGTTTATTAGGGGTTTTGTAAAATTTCAAAAATAAGGGGGGGGTTAAATATTTGGTTTTTAAGTTGTGATGTTTTGAAAAAACCTTGAAGGGGGGTTGGGGGGGTGTTTTGGGGGTTAAATTTTAAAAAGGGTTAAAATTAAATTTGGGGGGGGGGGAAGGAATTAAAAAAAAATGGGTTTTAAAAAATTTTACCCCCCCTTTTAAAATTTTTTTGTTTTGAATTTTTTTTGGGCATTTTGTTTTCCTTTGGATTTTTAAGGGGGGGGGGTTTTAAAGGGGGAAGAAAATATGGTAGGGGGAAGGGGGGGAAATTTAGTTTTTTTTGGAAGTTTTGGGGGGGATGGGAAAAAAATTGAAGTATTTTTGGGGAGTTTTTTTGGGTTTGGGGGGGGGGGGGGGAAAGGGGGGTATGTGGGGGGTGTCCTCGGCCATTTTTGGGGGGGGTCACGCACTGAAAATAACAGGGACAACCCTGTAAGACTCAGAAAATAAAAATTTTTTGGCATTCCGTAAAGCCCCGGCCCTTTTGGGGGTTTAAACCCCGGGGTTTTTAAAAATAACGGGGTTTGGGGGGGATTAAATCCCTTCCCCTCGTTTTAAAAGGGGTTTTATTCCTTTCCCTGGTTTGCAGGCGCATAACTCAAAACCCCTTTATCAAACCCTTCTTTTCAGGGGACCCAAAATACTGATACCTGGTTTAAAATGGGCCTTCCCCGGGCCCCCGGCTTTTGAATTTTACCCCTTTTTTAAATGATTTTGGGGGCCCTTTGGGGCCCCCATCGATCAAAGGGGAACCCCAAAAAAAACACTCCCACTGGGTACAAAATGGATGCTCTCTTTTCTCTCTCTCTCTCTCCTCTTTTCCCCTCTCCACCACGTATACGCTTTCCCCCCAATTTCTGTTTATTTTGGGGTTTTACAAAAAAAATATAAGTCCATAAAAATTTAATGGGAAAAAACAGACAATTAAGACTTTAAAAAGTAACGAGAACACAAAATTAAAAAAAAAAAAATCAACCGGTGTTGGTTTGTGTGTGGTGTTGGGGTGTGTGTGGGGTTTGGGTGTTTTGTGGTGTGGGGGGCCCTGTGGGTTTTATTCCCCTTTTGTTTCTTTTCTGTCGGGCTGTCCGGTTTGTCCCTCTGTCTGCCTGCTCCCCCCCTCTCTCCCCTCCTCTCCACCTCCTCTCTTTTTAAAACTCCCGAATTTATAAATCTCCTAAAAAAACCGGGGTCCGGGAAAACCCGGATTTACACATTGCACAAAAGCAAATTCAAACAATGACAAGACAGGGGGGGTTGGGGGACCAGAAAGTTTCTTTGGGAAACCCCATTACTGCCCTATTTTTTTATTCTTCCCCCGTCCTCAGGCATAGGGGGACCCAAAGCACAAAGAAATTTCACTTTCTCTAAGTTAATTTAAAAAAAGGGCAGAAAAACTACAGATAACTAATACAAAACAGGGCAACAAAGACCAAAAGACTGCTTCCCAAAATTTTTTAATGACACTTGGCTTAAAACCAACGTCCAAAAGTAGATTTCAAATTTGATGAATTAAAAAAAAGTCATTTTAGATGAAAAATAAAAAGGGAAAATAAAAAAAAAAAAGCAAAAAAACAAAGGAAGAAGAGAAGAAAGAAAAGAGAGAAGAGAAGAGGAAGGGAGAAGGTGAGAGGTGGGAAAAATTGACTCATTAGTGACAAGTCACAATTTCACTGCCCCCGGGAAAAACCCGCGATTTCCCCCCACAACTCTTCATCACCCCCCACGTCCCAAAGTCCCCAAAATTTTCAGGAAAATTATCTGGCAAATCGTCCTCTTATTAAGACCAAAAAGTTTTGGGGCCCGCAAAAAGGAAAAAAGGGTTTTCCCGGCCCCGCTTGGGTGGCCCGGGAAAACGATCACAGATCCCGCAAATCAGAAAGGTGGAGTGAGCGGGATGTCAAGAGTGACTTCTGGATTACATTTCGGGCAAAAAACAAATAACTTTCGGGACGGGGAAAACGAAGAACAAAAAACCCTTTTTATCTTCTCATTTTTGGGCGAAAAACGCTTTGGATAAAAACCCGCCATTTTTTCTCTTCTTGCTGTCTTGTACGTGTTTTTTTCATGATCGTTTATTTATGCCCCTCAGCGCAACGCATGTTCCCCTTTTTTGTTTTTATTCAACACCAAAACACCGGGTTTTCAACGAGGAGCAATCAAAAAGGCCCCCCCATTAAAAAAACTTTGTTTTCTGCTGCCATCAAGCTACCCGGTGGGAGAATCTCCTTGATGCGAGACACTTCTGGGGGTTTTTCAGGGGCCCTGTGTCAAAAAAGAACACCCTGCATCTTTTGAAAATGAGGGTCCATCAGTAAATCCTACTAAACGAGGGCCCTCAGATATGCACAACAATCATAACCCAAAAATCACCCCCTCCCGGGCCGGGATTTTTTTCATTCTAATTAACTATTTGCTAGGGCCTGTATGACCACAAAATGTGAATGTATAAAGTGGGCATAATTAAGTTTGTAACAACATCGTCAAATTTGTCTATTTTTTTGGGCGGGGAAACCAGTGCGAAAGGGTTTTTTTGGGTCCCGGCTGCCCCGCAGTTGATTTCTTATCAACCCATCCCTCAAAAAACAAGCGAACACACCACCAAATAAATGAAAAGGAACAAACAAAAAAGAGAACAAACAATAAAAGCAAGAAACAAACTATCGAAACAGAAAACTGAAAAAACAACACAACAAAAAAAAAAAAAAAAAAAAAAAAACCCACGGGTAAATCCAATAAAAAAAATTTTGTAAAAAAAAAAACTGGGTCCACAGATTATAAAATACACGGGCAAATACCCTTACTTAGATCATTAAAAGGATCATGCCAAAAGGACGGGGCCAAACTATTAATAAACACAGTTTCTGGGTTATATCATTAAAGGATCATTATCTTTTTTTCCTTTTTACTTTTCAGACGTCAAAGGGGGTTATGAAAAGGGGCTGCATGATCCCCCTGCTTCGAATAGTCCTGCCACGGTAGCCTCCCCCCCACCGTTTGAACTGTTGCCTCAGTAATCAAAAAAGGGGCAGGCCTAAGGCAATCAGCTTTCATACCAAATTTTGAAATGATTCTGCCCAGACTGATATTTAGTACTTAGTATAGAAGTACTTTTGGCATCATGGTTTGTTCCTACCCTAAAATGCCCTGCTCCACCTTACGGCAAAAACCAAATTTCCCGGGCTTTATTCTGCAGATCAACAACACTGATTTGGGGGACTGTACACCCCAAAAATTTAAAAAACAGGGGGAAAGGAACACACACTGGCACTGGGGGGGAAGCACTTCTGTGTAATTTCATCCACCTTTTTAAAGGTTTTGGGGATTTTCCCCTTTCAATACAATTAGGGAAATTCCCCTATTCTATCCTTCCGTGTACATCTGGGTCACTTATGATTTTTAAACTACTGGCATGTTTTTTTTGAGAAAGATTTTTCGGGTATAAATATCGATGAATTTGAATTAATTTTTTTTGCAAAAAAAAGAAAGGGAACAAAACAACTTAAAACAAATAATTTAAAAAAAAAAAACAACGAAAAAAAATTTTTTTAATCATGAGTACAAAAACGAAACAATAATAACAAACAAAAAAAAACCCACACAATACTGCACTGACAAAGCCCTTTTTCTTTTTGTACCAACTCAGTTTAAGTTACTTTTGGGAAAAAAAACAAGAAAAAATAAAAAACAAGTTAAAAAAGAATTTACAGATACAAAAACAAACGCTGAAGCGAAAGCACAAAGCTGACAACGAAATGCAAAATCAATAAAGCACTAAAAAGTCTTTTGAATTAGCTTCCAGGCCAAACGCCTCCCAGCTGCTCATGGGTTTTATAAATAAAACATGCACCCTCACCTTTTGGGTAAAACATAAAATTTTAAAGAATGGCAATGTATGGGGAAGACCCCAAAAACCGAAAGATGATCAAAAAGAGTTTGTCACCTTTCATTTCGTCCCCTTTAACCATCGCCCCAAAATTTTTCACACACCTCCTTTTTCGCTTTTTTTTCCCTTCCATGGGCGGGAACGGGAGAAACGGGGACACCTGCAAAGAAAAACTACGTAAAGTTCAGTTTTATTTTCCACAACCAGAAAACCCTTTATCTATGGTTCCAACAAAATAAAAGGAAAATAAAAGGGGGAAAATTTGGGGGCGAAAACCCTGGAAAACTTTTTTTTTCATTATCTATTTTTGGGACACCCAGGTGAACAAATGTTTTTCCTGTTTTTTTTTTTTTTTCTTTTTGGGTTGCTGTCCCTTTTTAAAACCTTTCATGGGGGAAATGTCTTTTTAAACGCCTTTCGAATCACCATCAATCCCCAAGAAAATTTTTATGAAAAGGAAGACTCCGTTCAACTTTAAATTCTTAGGGGTATTTTGCAAAAAAAAATTTTGGTTTTACCCCTCCCCCGAAATTCTTTTATATTATAAATAAAATTCCCACACCAAACTATTTTTGACAAAGCACAAAAAAAACCCCAAACCACACCCCAAACCAAAGAAATAAACAAAAAAACAGAAAAAAACCCATTAAAGAAACCATAAAAAAAAAGTCAAAACAAGGAAAACCCAGCCCACCGGTTACCCCGGACCAAACTTTTTGTATCGGGGCACCCATTTTCAGCTCAGTTTCCCTTCCATGCTCCCTCCTGTTTAAAAAATTACAACTGAGCCCTTCGGGGAAAGGGGGTTGCCCTCGGGGGGCTACGGAATAATAAAGTTTTTCCCGGCCCCAAATAAAAATTTCCTAAAAGGGAGGGCCGAAATTCGGGCAATCGCTTCCCCCTTCACCCCCCCAAAAAGCATTTATGGGCTGCTTTGCTTTTTGGCTGAGACTAGGCCACCAATAAACATGATTTAAAAAGGGGGGCGAAGGGGGCTTTTAAGGACGGGCCCAAACTAAAAAGGGAAGCAAGCATTTGTATTACCTTCCAGGTTTTTCCGAAAACCCCAAAAACAAAACCGGGTTTTCTTTTTTCTAGACTCCCTGTACACTGTTGAACTTTTGGGAAAAAAGGCTTTTAAACAAATCTATTAGCCTTTTTCTTAAATTTTTTTGTGCATTTTATGTAACCCCTGAATTGTTAGTAAATTTTCGTACCTTTCTTTTAAGGGGTTCAACCCAAATGCCCTCAAAAAAATTTTTAGGATTTTAAATTACCATTCATGTTTAAATTTAATTTCAGGGTCGAATATAAGCAAAGGAAAACACATAAAAAAAATCAGACATTGAGAAAAAAAAAAAAATTTAATAAACCCAAGGGGTTTGAAAACAAGGGTAAAAAAAAAAACAAACCGGGACCTTTCTTTTCAGTTAAGTTTTTTCCCAGATCAAACCCTGCCCATCCTTTTTTTGGGTTACATAGAAAAAAGGGCTAAAACGCCAGGGGTTTTTTGGGAGGGGAAGAGTAAAAACAAGGGGGAAAAAATTTAATACAATGAGATGACCCCAAAATTTTATAAACCCAATTGGTTTCTTTATTCACTACGTTTCCATTCCCCCTTTTGGCTCCCACACACAGGGGCCCCCCCCCCCCCCAAATTCCGGTTTTCCCTTTGGGAATTTTCATCACATTGCCCTTTGAAAAACAGAGAAACTTTGGGCCAAAAAGGGATGGTGAAAAGTTTTCCCAGGGTATTTTCCAAAGACTCTATAAAGGGTAATCGATGTTTCCCGGGGGGTTAATAAAAGGAGGGATGCAAAGGGGTGTGTGTTATGTGTGTGTGTGTGTGTGTGGGTGGGTGGGGTTGTTTTGTGTGTGGGGTTGTGTGTGGAGGGGGGGCCCCTAGTAGGTCCTTGATTAAACAACTTTTAAACCCCCGGGAAATTTTTTGCTTTACGTCCAAAACGGTTTTTTTCCCCCAGGGATGTAGGCAACCCCCGGGGGGAACTTTCTTTTCTTTGGTTTCCCGTGGGAACAAAAGAAAATACTTGAGCCCGGGCCTAAACAAAAAACCTTTTGGGCCGGCCCTTTTCGACACTAAATCCCCCTTTAAACAGGATTTTTAAATGGGCTTCCTTTCGATAAAAGATAAAATAAAACTCCAAATTTTTTTTCAAAGGTGAACTCCCCCCTTTCCCACCCCCCTTCTCTCTCCCTTTAAACGTTTCCCAAAGATCTTTTGGGGACCCACATCACGTCATAGGAAAAAAAATCGTAAATTCCACAACATTAAAAGGGGGGGGAAAAAATAAATCAAAAGGAAAATTTCTACTGGGGGTTCGGGAAAAAAAAAAAAAAAAAAATGCCCTTTGTCTGTATATATTTTGTATATGTATATAGCTGCATGCATCTCCTCCCTCTCATCGCTCGCTCTCTCCTTTTTCCCTCCTCCCTCTTCACATAAACCACGATATCTAAAAACCCTCCAAACAACCAAGGGCCTAAACCAGTTTCCCACGATCAACAAAAAAATGTCAAAATTTCAGACAGTAAAACGAAGAGGGGGGAATAAATCATGAAGCATTTTTGGCGAGGCTTCACTCTAAATTTCTTTAAACCCCCAGTATCAGGCATAGATGTAAAAACCCGTCGGACGAATGTTTACTTTTTCAAATTTTAATACGGGTAAAAATTTACAAAATAAACTATGAGAAAAAGAAGACAAAGAAACTAACGGAAAATCATCATGCCCCCCAAAATACGCACACAATAGGGTCATGAACCTTAAACCTTTCACATCAAACGCTTTTTTTTGTTTTTCACGGGGAAAAAAGGGTTACAAAACACTGTAAACGAAAAAAAACAGGGGAACGCAAAAAAGACAAAACGAAAAAGAAGAAAAGGAGAAAAGAGGAAGAGAGAGAGAGAAGAGAAAACAAACAAAGACAGAGACAGAAGACCGAAAAACGGGGAGAAATGAAACACGACTCCTTTTGGAAGTAGAAAAGGAGAAGAGAAGAGAAGAAGAGGGGAGAGAAAAAGGGAGAGAGAGAGAGAAGAAGGAGAAAAGGAAAAGAGAGAGAGAGAGATAATGCAACATCGACTCCATTAGTTAAGGGAGAGAGAGAGAGAGAGAGGAGAGAGAAGAAAGGGGGAGAGAGAGAGAGAGATGAATAAACATCGACCCCGTTTGTGTCAAGTCAAAAATTTCACGCTGCGAAAAATCCCGCAGTCCCCCCACAACCCACGTTTCTCCCCACACACCCCACACTTTCCCCCTTTCTTATGTCCTGGGGAAGTTAACCGGTCCTCTGCCCCTTTTTTTAAAATGTGAAGACCAGACATTTATGTCAGCAAGAAAACAGGGATTTTTCCGGCCTACCCCCGGGCGGGCCGGGGAATGACGACACATATAAACCCAAAAAAATTTCAGAAAGGGAAGGGGACGGGATGTCAAGAGGCTTGACTGGATTAGGAATTTTTTTTTGGTCCGGGAAATTGGGCCCCCTTTGTTCTTGGGGTTATTTCCCATTTTTTGGATTTTTTTTTCTTTGCTGAATAAATTCTCCCCTCCCCTCAGGACAAACCCAACTTTTTTTTTTCCATTCAACAAGCACCAGCACATCGGGGCCCGGGTTTTGGTTAAAATACAATCAAATGGCCATCGGGTGAAACTATCACATCTGGTTGTCATCGGGGTTACCACAAAGAAATCTCCACAGAAATGCTGACTGTTGCATGTATCATTAATGAATACCTTTTTCCCTTTTAAGCTAAAGGCAATCGATGAGACCACAGGCTTAGGGGGGCCGGGTCAGGTCCGTACAAGTCAAAAATACGAAATTGAAAAATCTCCCCATTACCCCTCTGGGGCAACCGTTTCTTTTTTTTTAAATTTAACCATTTCCACTTCAGCACCCCGGCTCGAATGTCTGCAAAAAATTTTTATACATTTATTTTTAAATTTTTGGGGCGGGTTGCAGCAAATCGATGGGTTTTTTTTCCCCAAATTTTTTTAACCCGACAACCAATGAGTAACGTGTATGCGGGGGTGTTGTATATCTTTTTAAATTATTCCCAAAACATATTTCCCGGAAAACCATTGAACAAACAAAAAAAACAAACATTTTTAAAAAAAAGAAACAAAATACAAACAAGCAAAAGAAAAAAAACTAGTCGCTTTTTTATGATAAACTTTTGAAACCCAACGGGGGAAACAAACACAAATCAAACCAAAAAACCAAAAACAAAAAAAAAACCATCCCAAAAAAAACCCCACCATTGCCCAACAGATCGGGAAAACCTTGACAGGAAATTTTCAGGGATCATTTTTTCCTTTTTTTTTCCCCTTGTCGACTTTTTAATGGCAAAAGGGCCTCTGAAACAAGGCCGGGGCTCCCCCAAACCGGACTAACTTTTTTGGCCGGCGGAACCCCTCCAAACCTTTTTAAAACAATTTTGGCGAGGCCCTTCACATAACGGGAAATGCCAAAGGGCAGGTTTTTCCCTTGTCATACTAAAAATTTTTAATGGGGATCCCTTTTTGGGACAGATGGGGGATACGGTTTGGCCGGGTAGGGATACTTGTGACCTTGGGGTTTACTTTTGGGACAGGTAATTAAGGAACGGGGGATGGGGCATGGTTAAAGGTGGGCAGGGCCCTTTTCCCCCTCCTAAAAAAGGATGCTCGGGGGCCCTTTTTAGCAATGAATTGAATCACCCTTTGTCTCGGTGGGTGCTTCTATAACCCTTTCGCTCCATGCTTTTTAACTATTTGGGAGCCTTTGACATGTAGGGGGCAAATGTAAACTGCGGGGGTTTTTCACTTTTTAATGAAGGGGACCTACAAAAATTTTAACCAAAAAGAAGGGCCCCGCCATCTTTCAAGGGCCTCTTTCCAACCCAACCTTCTTCACGCCTCCTTCCAGCCCCCTTGATTTTTTTTCATGTTTGGCTTAGAAACGAGCCGCATTTTCGGGCCCGGATGAAAAGGGGGGAATTTGGCCATACTCTGGGGCCAAAACAACATGATTTGGACCGCCAAAAAACCACGAGATAACCAGTGAGGGCGGAAACCCGACAGTCACCGATTTTGGAGTAAGCCTCGGGCAAAATCGTTGCGCCCCACTCCCCAAAAAGCAATGGGCTTCCCCCGTTTTTATTTTTCGGACTCAAATACTTTACAAGCTTAAATTATCCAGGGAAAATAACTTGCTTTTCAACGCCATCATTTTTAGGGTTTAAATTTTTCCGGGGAGGGCTAGAACCCCAAGGAAATTAAAAACCTTAATGTTCGTACTGAAAGTGAGGGCGTACACTACAAAAAATTTTTAAAAAATTTTAACTATCAACAAATTTTGATTCTTTTTCTTACAAAATAAAACAAACAAAAAAATTTAAAGATTTTAAGTACAATCTAATTTGATTCATTTTCTGACAAAAATTAAAACAAACTGAATTAATCAAAAAACAAATAATTAATTAAAAGCACAGGAACAAAAATCAAGAACAACCGAAGTAAAAAAAAAAGAAAACAAAACAAAACCCAAAAAACCCCAAACAACAACAACAACAACAAGACCCAAAGTTTGGGCATTACAAATTTTCCCTGAATTTTTGGGGGGGTTTTCCCCCAATACCAACCCATGTAAATTAATTTTCCCGGCTTTTAAAAGTTTTTTTTTTTCGGCAAAATAACAAACAAACCCCAATCAAGCAAACAAAAAAACCAAACAAGCTAAAACACAAAAAACCAACGAAAGAAAATCAACCAAATAAAGCAAAGACAGAAACAATAAAAAAAAGAGAATTCCCAAAGAAGGGAATTTTTAAAACCTTTCAAGTGACTTTTGGGACTCCCCCTTTCCTCCCATTCCCTTTTTGCCGCAGGGTTTACCAGAAAAAGGCAAAGAGCTTCTTTGGGATTTTGGGGGGGCGTCATTTTTTTTTGGGTCACAATTAATTTTAAAAAGATTTCCCAATAAAATTCAGAACTTCACAAGGAACCACACCCCTTTTTTATCCCTCTCCCTAAACTTCAAACCCCCCCTCGGCTCTGTCTTCTGCTTATGTTTTTTCTTAATGGTACTTAACCCCGAAAACGGGCCAAATTTTTAAGCTTACTAAAACAAAAACCCGGGAAAAACCCTTTTTTGACCATGGGGCCCAAAGAATCATTGTGGGTTTTTTTTCGCGGCCCAAAAGACGGGTTTTTTTTCAAATTTTATTTTGCACTGTTCCAAACCCTGTACATTTCATGAAAGGTGTCCTTTTAACCCAACAAGTTGCTGGAATCAAAAGGGCCTTGTTAAGATACATATGGGACTAGAGGAAAAATTTTTTTTTCCAACTGCTTTATAAAAAATACAGCGTTCGGGGGCCCGTAAAAATTTCAAACTTTCTTTTTTTCCCAAAAATTTTCCTGCCTTCAAAATTAAAATTCCTATACTAGGTAAATTTTTAAAAAAGTTAAAAGGCCTTTTTAAGTGGGGTTTTTAAGGGTAACAAAACAAATTGGTTTTTTTCTTTACTGAAATAAAATTTTTGGGGTTTTAAAATCAAAGGCCCCAAGGGGCCCATTTTATCACAATAATTTTTTAAAAGCATCTGATGATTTTTTCAATACTGGCCCCTTTGGGGCCCCGGCAACCCCAAAGGGTTTTTTCCTTTTAAAGCAAAAAAAGAAATTCCCGATAAGGACTGAAAAAAAAATCAAAGAAAGTGACCATTTAAAGGGGTACATTTTTAAAATCCCATCTTCATAAACAAACAAATAAAACCCGTAAGAAGTTTTTTCTTGGGGGCACACTTTTTTAACTATCGGAAAAGATTTAAAAATTGTCAAACACAAAAAAAAACATACTTTTCCAATGAAAATCTTGATTACACGGGGAATTTCACCCCTAAATATCGAATAAATCTTTTTGTGGCAAAATTTCAAAACACAAGGGTTTTTTTTAAAAATAAAAAAAAAAAATTTTTTTTTTTATCAAAACAAGAGATTTTCCCCGGGACCCTTTTTCATTTCCCCTAGTCCCTTCTCCAAAAGAAATGAAAGGCTTTTCCTGTAATTTTTAAAAGCGCAGTAAAAAATTTTTTTTTTTGCAAATTTTGGGAAAATATTTTTAATTTTAAAAAATTAAAAGGGTAACAAAATTTTTTAACTTTTAAAACGACTAAGTCCTCCCTGATTTTTTTAAAAAAAAAATGAAAAATTTTTTTTCATGATTTTTTTTAAAACCCTTTTATTCAAAAAGTCGTGAAAATTTCCAAAAGAAGCCAGCCAATTTTTTACCTCCATATTATCGCCTTTTCATTTGCAACTTTTTTTCCCTTTTTAAAGTGGGAAAATCAGACATATTTTCCAATTGGGCTGGGCCCAATTTGATTTGTATTTTTTATTGCTTGCAATTCCCTAAGAAAACCTAACGGGTACAAATGGGGTGCCCCCTCCTCTCCTCCTCTCTCTCTCTCTCTCCCTCCCCCCGGGCCCGGAATTTCCCCTCAATGCCCTTTCCGCCTCAAAAACAAACCCAAAAGACACCCGGATGAAGCTCAAATTTCATTTTGGAGGGGAAAAGTCCCCTCTGCCATAGGTTTTTGGGCAATGCATAAACCCCCGGGCATTTAGGAGGGGAAAATGCAAATTTACAGAGGCTGAATTAAAAGGCCTCCCGGGGGGAGACCTGCCGAATTAAAAGAATTCCAGTATTCGAAAGGGAACTAAATTACGAAAATACAACATGCTACGTAGGGGATAAGGGATGTCTTTGGGGTGCGGCGTGCGTGCTTTCGGTGTGTGTTGTGTGTGTTGTGTTGTGTGTGTGTGTTGGGGTGGGGTACCAATACGTGGGGGTATGTGCGAATGTTTTATATGCATATTTTGAACAAAGTTTAAAAAAACTCCCGTGACATTTTCTAATTCTCCTAAATTCAAAATTTTTAACACCAAATTTTTAAACACGGATCCGAAGCCCCCCAGTGAAAAGAGAGGGGGGGGGGGTGGCCCGTATTTCAAAAGCGGGAAAAATTCATTAGGTTTGGGGTTTCCCCTTTTTGGGGTTTTTTGGAAAGACGAGTGAACAAACTCGCGCGTGAAAACGACAAAATTTAAAAACAAAGAGGGAAAAAGAACAAAAATAATCAAAGGGAAAGAAAAGTAAAGGGGAAAAAAAAACAAAACACCACACAAAACACAAAACAACAAAACAACAAAAAAAAAACAAAAAAATCCCCAACCCAAAAGAAACACAAAAAAAAACAACAAAAACAAAAAAACGAACAAAAAATAACCCCGAAATAGGGAAACCAAAAACACTAAACAACCCGGGGAAAAACCCGGGGTTTTTTTCCCCAAAAACTTTGGGTAAAGGGATCACCATCCCCATTTAAGAGAAATTTTTCATTTTTTAACTGAAAAAAAAAAAAGGGCTGGGTTATGCACCGTTTAAAGGGGAAAAAAAAGGAAACAAACAAAAACAGAGAGAGAAGAGAGAAGAAAAGAGAAAGAAGAGAAAAGAGGAGGGAAAAAGAGAGAAGGGCAGAAACACCCAAATTCATCATAACACTTCCTTTTCCAAACCCCCGCACATCCCCCCAAACCCCCAACCCCCTTTTTCTTCAAAACCCCCCAACCTTAATCTCGTCTGCCCATGACGTTACCTGGCATTTTGTCCCGTTTGACCCGAAACCGACAGTTTAAACAGTAAAAGGGGCATAGATTTTTCCCGCCCCCCAGGGCCGGGCGCGGGGGGGCCAAAGGGGGCCCGCCTCAAAAAGTCCCAAGAAACCAGCGGGGGAACGGCGGGGTGCGGGTTTTCCAAAGGGTGGGGATTAAGCATTCCTTTAGGGGGCCCCTTTCCTTTGCCACTGCCGCAGGGTTATTTACATTGTTTATTTCTTTGCTGGCTCATCTCGCCTGGCTTTTCAGTTCCACATTCCGCGCGTTCTTTCCCCGTTCATTTACCCAAAAGGCTGATAAACAATAACATGTAAAATCTGGTACAATTTTATATTTTTAGTCCCTTTTCCCCATTTAAATTTTCAAAAACCTGAAATAACTACAAAAGGGTATAAATCTGTGGACATTTGGGGAATTTTTAGCAACATCACCCCAGGGGTTTTCTTTTTGAAGGGAAAAACACAAATTTAAGGTTTCGGTTCAAAGAGCGGAAAATACGCCACCTTCATCACACACACAAAAAAACCACACAAAACACACACACCCACACAAACACCACACGGAAATATTGGGCCAAAAGGGCCCTCATGTAAGGGCCAGGCCCGGAAACAGGTTTTTCTTTTCGCACTGTTTTTTTTGGGAGGGGTAAATGGCAACGGGGCCAATTTTAACATTTGGGGGGGGGAAAATGGCGATCTGGGGTTTTTGGCCGGTCACAGCCTTAGATCAAAAAACCACTGTGAACATATTTGCAGACAGAAGGGGTCACCTTTTTTCACAGATTTGGGGGTTTTTCCCCAATCACTTGTTTCATTTCCTGGCACTAATATTGTAACCTTTTAAATTTTTGAAAGGGGGGAAAGGTGGGTTTCTTGAAGCCTTTTAGCAAAAAAACGGATGGGGCTTGGGAAAACATCGTAATAATGCCATCGGGTTTTAAAAGGAAAATTCCCCATCATTTAAATTTCACCCCTGAATCTGTCAGATGGGAAAATTGTTGTTATTCATACGGTTTTTACTTTGAGGGTAAAAGGAGAGAGGGGAGAAGAGAAGGAGGAGAAAGAGAGAGAGAGAGAGAAGAGAGAGAAAAGAAGAAATTTTTGTTTTGCTAGCAAGCTGATTTTGCCATAGGCTTCTGGGCTTTTACCAGTTTACAAACATAAAGCCCATTTCCCCTGATTTGGGAAAAAGGGTAATGTATTTTATTTTTGGGGAAAACACCTGCCTCACCTAATGATAATGCATTGTAACTCTTTTCCAAACCCCGGGATGCCTTAAAAGGGGGACATCTAAAAAAATTGGGTTTTGGCGGGGCACATGGTTTTCCCAAGGGAAAATATACGGATCCCCCCCGTACAGTTTTTTACTTTTTCCGCTTTCCTTTCCCGTACTGGGTATTTAACCCAAAATTTTAACCCTTTGAATGTTTTTTCTTGGTTTTTAAAATAAACCAAAGCACATTTTCGGGCCCCACCCGGGAAAACAGGGAACACTCCAAAACGAAAACCCTAACCTGACAAACAACACGTCCGATTATGGGGGAAAGCTTCAGAATTTATTTTTTTTAAAGGGGGGGGGTTTTCCCTACTACAGGCCCCTCGGGCCACCCAGGGGGGTTTACCATTGCTGGGATCAAAGGGTTCGCCGGGCGTCGGTTTGGGATCCCGGATTTCGATGCCAGGGGATTGGGGGTGGACCACTCAAAGGGTTGTAAAACTGAAACTGTTTCCACGTCTGGGAAAATTTTTCCTCACAGAGACGGGGTGTGTATTTTTATCCCGCTTTCCCGGCAAACTTTTTAATCACGAGCGTTTCTCAACCTAAAAAAAAGGGCATTTGGAGGGCAACCCAGCCGGGGTGGGCCCTCGAGTGACTACCAAATTTATTCTTCTTGACCGGGCATTCCGGGGGGTGGGGTTTTTTCGGGGGGGCCCGAACTTTTTTTTGGGGAATTCAAGGGGTCCGCCCCCTTTGCCGGGTGGGGGACTGGGTTGATTTGGGAAAATAAAGGGGCCGTTTTTTGTCGGGCCCCTTTTTTCCGGGCAATTTTCACTGGGTACTTTATTAACTGTCAACAAGGCTGTCAAAAATTGGCCCCCAAAAGTGTTTGGGAGGCCATTTTCTGGGAGTTTAGAAAACTTTAAAAAAAACCTTTGTTTTACGGGGAAAGAAGGGCTCGTTAATTTTTTCCCAAAAAACACCCCGGTTTTTTCGAAAAATTCCAAAACCCTAATAAATGAAAGAACCAATAACAAATTTAAAAAACCCAAGACATGCACAAAAGAAATAAATCAACCAACAAACTGGGGCATATCATAAACTGAAACAGCATCCTACGTTTCACACACGCTAAATTCAAACAAGACGGGAAAAATGAATTTTTTCGACTTATTTCAAACCCTTAAAACTAAAAGGTTTTCAAAACCTCATAATAATTTTCCTTTAAAAATTTCACTCTAAATAATTCAGTATCAGCACTTTTAACTCTTTTTTTATAAAGGGAGGTAAGCCATTTTCGGCTTTTACATTTTATCTAAACAAACAAGCAAACAAAAAAAACAAACACACAAAAAAATAAAAACTAGACTTTGGGAAAAACCCAAAAAATTTTACTCAACTCAAATTTTTTATTATCTATTTATTTGTAAACCCCTTAAAAAAGGTTTTATCACAAAGGGAGTTCCGGAATCTTTACTGAGAAAAAAGGGCATTTCTATAAATTGTCAGGCCGGCCTCTTCCGCTAAACCCAAAATGGCTTCTTTATCCTGAAAAGAGAGAAGGGGAAAAGAGAGAGAGAGAGAGGAAGAGAAGAAGAGGAAGAGAAAGGGGGGTACCTGAAGGAGTAGGGTTAAGAATTTGGTAGGAAAAAAGCATAACCAACAAAATTTTAAACCCCCAAAATTTTTTTCAAAATTTAAACCCCTCCCGTCTTTTGCTGTTTTAGAACGTGCGGGATAAACGGGCCTAACTTCCAGAGAGAAAAGAGGAGAAGAGAGAAAAGGGGAGGAGAGAAGAAGAGAGAGAGAGAGAGAGAGAAAAGGGGGGGGAATGGGGGTGGGGGGTGGGGCTTTTTTTCAAGTCACGAAAAACCCCAATCCGTGCCAAAAGGGTTCAACCCGGGAAAAAATTAAACCCACCACCTCTCCCTCCCTTTCCCCCATCTCCCCCTTTCTTTCCTCAAATTTACTTCCCAACTGGAAAAGCGGGAAAATTTTTGTCTGTACATTTCCTTTGGAAAATCAAAACCAGAAAGGGGATAACCAAGATTTTTCACTGGGGGTTTTCGGGACACCTTTTCTTGGGGTTTTAAAAGAAAAGACAAAGTTCATAACGTGGTTTTTCGTTATTTTAGGATAAATTAACCCGGCGGGATCCGGGCCCCACCCCAAAAAATATGGACAACAGACTTTTAAAGAAAAAAAAAAAAAAAAGATTGGCAGTCGAAGGGGAACTGGGGGCTGACCCCCAACGGCCCGGGTCCCCCTTTGGGGTAGGGGGTTCAGGGGCCCAAAAAAACCCTTTATGTGGGGGGTTTTTTTCTCTTTAAGACCTTCTCCATCTGCTCCCCCCTGGACTTCCTCCACTTTAAGCGGACGGGGGACTTTTCCGGGGATTGGGAAAGGTCCCGGAAAAGAATCGGAAACCCTTACTTTAAAGGAAAAAATGGGAAAAACCCGCCTCTTGGGGGCAAAAAAAACCCCCAATTATGCGCAACACCGGGCCCCCGCAAAAGGGTTTTCCAAAACGGAAAGGACCAAAAACCCAACCATGCCCTAACCCGGGCAAAGGGGTCCGGGTTGTCAAAACCCTTAATAAACCCCTGATATTGGGGGTGGGGAGTGCAAGGACCTGTGGCCCAACCGGCCCTTGAATGAGAAAAAGAATTAAAATTTCGACCGGGGGGGGATCCCAGGGTTCAAAATAAATCCGAACTTTGGGGGGTTTCCTTTTACCAGGCATACACGCTTCTTATCCTTAGCCAGACCCGTAACTGCAAATAGAAATTTAACGCCAAATTTAAAAAGAAAAAACTTTGGGGAGGGATCATGCATGCATGTGGTTGTGTGTGTTTTTGGTGTGTGTTTGTGTGGGAGAGAGAGAAAGAGAAAAGAGAGAAGAAGAACTTTCGTAATGAAGACTTTACGTCTTTCCTTTGGTTTTTTCCCAAAAACCACAAAAAAAATTTTCCCCCTCTTGTTTTTGGGTGTTACCAAAGAACATTTTTTTGTTTGGCAATTTTTAGTCCAAACAATTATTTTTCCACAAAAAAAGCCGACCCTCTGGGTGATCAACACAATTTCCCCTGCCTCATGTGAAAATTTCTCCGGGTTCCCGTGACAGGGGTTCCATGGCCCAGAGAATCTTAAAAAAAACCTTAAAATTGGGGGGGCATTTCAAACTAGTTTTTTTTCTTTCCCAAAACTTTCCCCACTTCCAGCGCGTGCTTTTTTCGGGCTCTGTTGGCCCCCGGGCGGGGAAAACAACCCTGTGACTGGATTCTTGGCCGATTTTCAGCAACAGAGTGATATAAAAAAATTTTATGTACAACGAACGATTTGGGAAACACAAAACTTTTTAATTATGCTTGACCTTTTTTTTTGCAATATTTAAGTTTCACTTCCTTCGGGGCGAGAAAAAAATCATTTAAAAAAAGGGGAGTCAAAGACTCAAACATCAATCAAAATTTCTTTCCAAAAAAATTCAAAACGTTCGTTTTAAAGGGCTTTTCATAACGGGGGTATTTTTTTCAACGGGACAAAACTTTTTTTTGGACTTCGGGCTTAGAAAAGATAGAGATAGAAAAATCCCCTTCCAAAAAATTTTGATGGTGGGGGGTGCGGCGGGCGGCGTGCGTGCTGCTGCGTGTGTGTGGTGGGTGTGGTGTTTGGGGGTGGGGTGTGTGGGGTGTGGGGGGTGGGGTTTTTTTGGGGTGCAGTGCATACACAAACAGAAAAAAAAAACACAAAAATGGGGAAAAACTGTTTTTATTAAATTAAAAATCTCGCCCCGGTTTTTCCCTTCCAAACCCAAAAAAATATCAATCTAAAAAAAACAAACAAAAGACAAAACGAGGAAAAGGTGGAGGCCTACCTGTCTCACTGACGTTGAACCTACGCCCCCAAGAAAAACTGAAGCCCTTTCCTTTTAAAAACCACCTTTGAGAAAAACAAATGGATTTAAAACAAGATTAAATAAACAAACTTTTAAGACTCCAAACAAAGTTGTGGGGAAACATCCGACCCAAGCAAAAACTGCAGAAAAGGAAAATTTCGGGAAAGGGGGGACGTGGCAAAAGGGAAAAACCTTTGAATCAGAGAAAAACAGGCCATAAGCAACAACAACAGGGGGGAATCAACAAATGAAATGGTTCAAAAGGGAAAAAAGGGAAACAAGCAGCAAGGAATAGAAAGGAAACTAAAGAAAGAAGGGGGATGCCAAAAAATCCCCGGGGGGAGGCAGTCCCGCAAGTCAACAAAGGGCCCGGGGCAACGGGGGAAAAAAGCACTCAAGGGAAAGGGCCCTTAAGACACATGCCCCTCTCCCGAGTTAGCTTCATCCTAGAAAACTGTATATAACCTCTTGCCCCTTTAAATCAAACCCCATCAAAGGGGAAACCAATTAAACCAAGGGCCCCCCCTGGCACGCAAAGAAAAGTGGGAAAATTCCCCGATTCAAAGCAAACATGCTTCCCAAAGGGAAAGGGACACTTTGGAAGGGACAATCAAATGCTCAAAAGGGGTCGCACAAACCTTGCCTGCCGGGGGAGGGACACCGGGCCCCACAGAACTCCAGCAACGAAGACTACGTGGCCCCAACCCCAAACAGGGCCCCGGAAAAGCTGTGCATTAAAACAGGAAGGGGTTTCGGGGAATTGATACTGGGGAAGTCCCCTTACCTTTCCCTAAGAACCGTCCAAGGGTTATCAGGAAGGTGGGAAAGAAATGGGCTTTTGGGGGCCCCTTCAGGGGCATCAAAACAAAAGAATCTGATCGCCTCACAGTCCATGGAAAGGCAAAGTGGGCAAAACCCCCCTTTTTAAAAATAAAAAGTAAAACCAGCCACCCACTTGGGGAAAACCCTTTCCCCAAACCAGGGGCTTTGGAAGGGGGGGAAAAAAAATTGTGGTTCAATCACCTTGATCTCAAAAACACTAGCACTTCAGGTTAAAAAACCCAAACCCGGGAAACCCTTTTGGGAAACACTGAAAAGTGTTCCCGCTGGAACTGGCAGGGGGAACAAAAGAAACTTTATAAGTTTAAAAATTTTCCCAAACCCGAACAGGTGTCCCCTTATCAGTGGAAGACATCTGTCCCAAAAAGGGCCCCCTTGGGGAAGCCCACCCTCCAAAATTTTCGGATTTAATCCCGGGAGCGCCTTGGGAAAAAAAGTTGGCTCTACGTCTACATCTATCTTTTTTTCCTGTCCCTTCCATCTGTAAACTGGGGAGAAGAAAAAAAAAGGAGAGAAGAAAGAGAGAAGAAGGTAATGGGAAGGGGAGAGAGGGAGGAGAGGAGAGAGGGGGGGAAAGAGAAGAGAGAGAGAGGGAAGAAGAAAAGAGAGGGGAAAAAGAAAGAAGAGAAGAAAGGGGGGAAGGGTGGGGGGTGGAGGGGGAAAAAAAAAAGAAAAAGGCAATAACCGTATTTCTTTTATTTTTTTGCGTTTGAGCTTGAGGGCCCCTTTTTTTGGGCAATTTCTCAAAAAACTTTCATATTTGGGCAGTAAAAAAACGAAGGGGGGAAAAATTTGGGGGTACCCGCATGAAAGGGGGGGAAAATTTTTATTTTGGTTTTCATAATTTTTCCCAAACACAACAAACGTCCCTCAGGGAAACATTGGCCCCAAAGGGAAGGGCACTTGGGGTTTTGGGGGTCCCAAACAGAAGGGGTATTGGGAGCAAAAGCAGGGATACATTTTTGGGAAATGACGGGGTTAATTTTTCGAAAGAAGTGAATTTTGGGTAGAAAGTTTGGCCCCCCGGGAATTGGATCAATTTTTGGCGAATTTTAAACTTTCCTTTTTAACGCTCAAAAGCCGGCCCAAAGCTGTTCCTAATTTTGGGGGGTGTGCCCCCGGCCCAATCCCCGGGGGCAAGGGGGTTCAGCCACGAAGACCCAACCCCTCAATTATTTTAAACGTATCGTATCGCGGGGGGTGTCACTTCCTCCCGGAAAAAGGAGGGGGCCAAACCTTCACCCGTTGGATTCCCGGGCTCCTAAAGGAAAGGTTTTATCCTAATGGGGGGGGGCCCAGGACTTTCCCTTTTTTTTTACATCAAATGTCCCCCTCTCCCGCCCTCCCCCACCCTCTCTCTCCCTTCCCCAAACCTTTTTTGGGTTTGGGGTTTCTGATTGAGGCAGAAAAAGGTAAGGGGTGGGGGGGGGGGGGGGGGAGGGTATGGGGGGGGGGGTGAGGGGGGTTTTTTCTGGGAAAACTACTCGGTTTTTGTGTTTTTTATATCCTTCTAAAGAAATGTGGTTTTCACTGATATAGTTGCTTCTTCGTTTCTTTGGGTTTTGTTTTTTTTCTTTCTTTTTTATTATGAATTTTTCGGGGGCAAACCCTCGTCGTCTGTTCTGCCCCCTCTTTCTCTGTTTTTCTCTCTGTCCCCCTCCCCCCCCCCCCCTCTTTTTTAAATATTTTAAAATTTCCCTGTCCCCCCCCTCTTCTCTGTTTTCTCTTAAAATTTATAATGTCACACTATCTATCTAACTTTATGTTTTCTTCAATCGACCCTTATGGGTACAGGAAAGATTTAAAGATTTACAAATTTCTCCAAAAGGGACGCGGGGGGGGATATCTTTTCAAATTTTCAAAAACCCTTTTCCCAAACCCAAAATTTTTTTAAAACAAAAAATTATCACCGGAAAGTATAACAGCATCACCAAAAAAATAGTTTTGCTTTTTTTATCCCCACCGGCAAGATTCCCTGGGTTTTAATCTGGGCACGTCCATGGGCTAGGAACGAAAGCTTTTTTCCCCTTTTCCCCCCACTCCCAGGGAACTTGGGCCGGGAAAGAAAGGGGAAAATTTTAAATTTTTTACTGAAACACAACCTGATTTTCAGGGGCTCCAAGGGGAAAAGTAAAATTTCACCTATAAACAAAACTTGTTTTTTGGGCTCCCAAGGGGAAAAAGTAATAATTCACCTTAAACAATCGGGGGTTTTTTTTCTCAAGGGGGAAAAAGAACACTACCTTAACAACCGTTATGGAAAATGAAAAATTTTTACCAATAAAAAAATCGTGATTTTTAGTGCTCAAGGGGGAAAAAGTAAAATTTTCCACCCAAAAATCGTGATTTTTTTTGCTCAAAGGGGAAAAAGTAATTTTTAAACCATAGACAAACCCTTTATGGAAAATGTAATAATTTCCTAAGACAATTTCCGGGGTTTTTTAGTGGGTCAAGGGGAAAAAATGACAACGATAGACAACCGTAATGGGGAAAAATTTAAAAATTCACATATAGACCCCCCAACCCAATTTTTGGGCCCGGGTCGGGGCAAGGAAAAGACAAACGGATTTTTTGTGCCCAAGGGGAAAATGGGAAAAATTTAACCCAAGACAATCGGATTTCTAGGGACACGAAAACTTTAAAAAAACCTTTTTGATGTTGATTCGGAAACTTGGGGGGAAATGTTTGGGGAAAAAATTTTCTCCCCGGGCTTTTTAAAATCTTACGGCTTGGGGCTGAAATTATAGATTGGAGTCAATTTTTGGGTGGCGGGGGCAGTTTCCCCTTTTTCCCTTAGATGCCATGAAAAGACTGATTTTCTTTAATGGGCACAAGTTTTTTAAACCGTAATTTTGGGGTTTTTTTTTAAGAAGACGGGAAATAAAAATGGAAAATAAATAAATGTTTGGAATTGAAAAATATTCCAACAATACTTTCGAAAAACGGTCTATCAACAAATTAAAACCCCTATTCGCACACACAAACACATATTTAAAAAATGCACACCCTTTTAAGAAAATCGACTTAAACAAAAAAACGTAAATCAAATTTATATTCCATTTTTCAGGGGGGGCGAGAGCGAGAAGAGAAGAGCGAAGCGAAGGAAAGAGAGAGGGGCGAGAGAGGAAAAGCGAAGAGAGAGAGACAGCGAGAGAGAGAGAAGAGAGGGGGGGGAGAGAGGGGGGGGGGGGGGGGGGCAGACCTCACACTAGCAATACCACTCTGGGCCCACATTTCCCGACGATGACGACATCTTTCCAAAGACATCCCAGTGGTGTTCCCCTTTAAAATTTTTGCTGGACTTTCCGGGAAAACTTCCCGCCTTCTCTGGCCAATTGGGGAAAGAAGGGCGAAACCAATGTGGGGTGCGATGGCACCCCCGATCAAGGGCCCATTGTCACCCTTTTCCGTTTCCCCCAAATTTAACTTTTTGGGGTGGGACATTCCATTTTTCGCTGGGGACCTGGGAAAAAAAAGCCCACTGACCAGGGTGTGGGGAAAAATTGGGAAAGATGCACCGGGAAAAATCAGACACTGACGCCCTGAGCATCATATCATTTTTTTTTACAGTCAAAAAGGGGAAATTAAAAGAAGCAAAAAAAAAGAACGAGAAGCGAAAAATGATAAACCCGGGGGAAAAACGCATTGAAAGAAAATGATCAAAGGGAAAAGGGGAAGCCCAATATCCAAAAAATAAATAAAAAAAATAACCCAAAAAAAGTTCGAGGGACACTGAAAAAATTAAAAAACCAACAAAACAATAACGTTTTTTAAAACGTTCATTGACAAATCGTTTTGGTTTTCCCTGGCCACGGGTTCTACGAAAGCCCGGGCTAACATCAAAACAGAAAGGGGGGGTCAAACAAAGATATTTTCATTATTTTCGTTTCGGAATTTATTATTTTTTTATGGTTTAAAACACGACAGGGAAATCCTTATGAAAGTTCTTTGAATCACAAAAATATGAAAAAAATAAATGAAAAATGATGATGATGAACATCACATGTTCTAAATTTTTTCCCTATTTTCATCCCGCCCCAAAAAAACACACAGCAAAAAGCAAAAAACAAACGAACCAGTATAAAAAAAAGTAACAAACATAACCATCACAGCGGGTACCGCAAACCCCCACACAACACCCCAACAATAAAAAAAGGGAAAGGGGCCCAGTAAAATGGGGAGCACAGCAACACACACAACAACCCAAAAAAATAACGTTAACCAGGGCAGTAAAATCAGCCAAAAAGTTGAAAAACAATTCACTGTCACATCAATAACAAGGGAAACCCCCGTGCTTCTTCCGGAAAACCCCGTCTTTCTGTTTCCCTTTCAAACACAACAACATCTGATTTAAAATTGTTTAAAAACCTCTGAAACTAATGGAATACAAACCCGAAGAACCGTTTGATTTTTTTTCTTTCCATTGACCCTCCGGGATCCCCCCCACTCCCCAAATCATTTTCCCCGGGGCCCGGGGAAAGGGGCATGTGCCCAGACTCACCCCAGGGGAAAAAATTTCCCCGGGAAAAAACAAACGCGGGTAATTTTGGGTCGCTTTTTTGGGACATAGATTTTTAAAATGGGCACAATGCTTTTAAACACCGCATAGGGGGCCCGAGGACCAGCCCCCAAATTTACAATACAAACAACCCTTACAAACACCACCACCCAAAATCACAATTTAAAACCACCAAAACCACCCACCACCACCACCACCCCACCACCCCAAAAACAACAACCAACACAACATACTCATAAACCCCAAAATGGACACACGTACAAAAAACCGAAGTCCTTATTTCCCTTTAAACCCCCATTTTAGGCAAAAGAACGCGTTGTTTTAACTCAGATTTCAACACCCCTTAAAACCCCCGGAGCCCAAAAACTGGGGGAATACACACCTAACCAGACCCAAAAATAGACAAGGCTTGGGTTTTTTTACTATGTACTTAGTTTTTATTTTTTATGATTAAAACAGACTTACCTTGTCTTTAAAAAGACACAAACGAAAAAAAGTTTACTTAAAAGCTTTTGGGGTAAAAAATTTTGGTTTTATTTTCCAAACATTTTAGACATTTCCCGATTGGAAAAAAAACCCTTTTTTAACGGGCATTCATATCGGAAAAAAGGCAATTTTCCCTCGTCCCTTTTGGGTTTTTTCCTTTTGTACCCAGTTAATTTTTTGGGTTTAAAAGCTAAAGCTCTTTTAAGGGGAATTTAGAAACATTTCCCAAACCCTGAAAATACATTTTCCCCTTTTTCCCTAACGGGGCCTTTAAAATTTCCCTCAAATATTTTTTTTTGCATTTTCACGCATCAAGCCCCTGATTCTGGTATTTTCCCTTTTTTAAAGAGAATCGGGGAAAAAAATAAACTCCCACACCCACATTCAAAGGGGCGCGCGCGCCGCGCGCACACCACATACACAAACAACATAAAGCACACCCACACACTACACTTTAACACACACATCAAACCCCCCCCCCCCCCTTTTCTCCCCAACCTAC
>JAMYXO010002195.1:0-24997 GCA_033310375.1 Conus canariensis
AGCGCGAACGGGACTTGGGGTGGGGCCCCCTTCTTGCCGGGAGTTGTCGGTTTTACCCCGCATTTCTAAAGGGGAAGGGAATTTAAAATAAATGTAACCCTTTAATTAGATTAAAGTAAATTTAGATCAAAAACAACCTCCCCCAAATATCCAACTTTTTTTTTTTTGTGTGTTTTTCCCTCTTTGACATCACTGTCTAAAGGGACACAACTACTCCCCCACCGGGTTTCCCCAGTTTTCGGGCCCGGGCCGGGCCCTGGGGACCAAACCATTTGGGTTTAAGCCCCGGGACTGGGAAATCTTGGTGATCCGGGGGTTGGGGGGTTTCAAAACCCTCCCCCGGGGGGCTTTTCGGTACGGGGATTTTTCCCCGGGTTAACATTGGTTTTACCCCTTTTTCCCATACGTCCCTTCAAAAGAAATAAAAACCCCGATTTTCCCGGGGTTAAAACGCAGCATAAACATCTTGCACACACGTAAAACCCCCTAAACCAACTTTCCGAAAAAGGGATTATTTGGCCCTTTGGTAGGGATGCCCACTTACCCCTAGCTGCACCCTGCTTTGAGAAAGGGAAAGAATAAAGGGAAGTAGGGAAAATAGGGGAACGAAAATTGAACGATATGATTTGGATGACACGGGAAACGACTAAATTTTAAAGGGGCCAGTGGCAGCTTTTCCAGTGGGCACAACCCCGGGTTGGGGCACCCGTTTTTAAAAACGGTGTTGTTGAAAAGGCTTAGAGTTTGGTCTTACCCGAAAAGGCGCTATATAAAAATTCTTTAAATTATTTTTAATTATTTTTAAATTAGGGCTCACCCGCGACTCTATCTTTTCCCCAGTCCACTTTCAAAAATAGCCCCACTCCTTTCATTTTAACTATTGCTTGGGAAACCACCGACATGAAACCCTTGGGGAGGGGCGTTATAACAAAGGGGGGAGATAAATTTTTCAAACACAAAAAAAAAAAACACCACTTCGGGGGAAAAAATCCAGCTGTGCATATATGAATAGGTTTAGGGGTCCAGAAGAACGCTTCGAGCGCTCGCATCAAAGATGTTGCTGCCCCACCGTCGCCAAATTTTCCCCAGAACTCTTTCTGGAAAACTCCCCGGCTGCTGGGGGTTTTTAGGCGGGGCGATGGCGACCTGTTCAACAGGGAAAGCCCCAGCAGACGGGCCCCCAAACGGGGAGAGAGCTTGCTGTACCGGGGAAATCGTCCGGGGGAAAAAAAATCTTGAAAAAAAGAACCCCCCTGAGTTCTGCTTCACCCTCTGTAAAAGCTCTCCGTCTTTGGGGCCAATAAGAGAGATCAATTTTTGCCCTTAAAGGGGCTGGAAGTCGGGGAAAAAGGGCATCTTCCCAAATTATGACCGGGGTTTTTTTCTTTTTGTTTGTTTTGTTTTTTCTTTTTTAAATTTTTTTTATTTCTTTTTTATTATTTTTTTAACTTAAACCCGTTTATAACAAACGAAAAAGTATTTTTTTATTTATGTTTATATTTCAGGAAAGGTTTTACTCCCCTTTTTAAGGGAAAAAGGCCAGAGCCCCTTTACGAAAAAGCAATAGTATTGTTGAACTGGGCAGAATAAGAGGGGGTGAGAGGGGGGGGTGGGGTGGGGGGAGACAAAAGAGGGAAGGGGAGGGGGAATGGGGTTTTACAGGGGGTGGGGGAGGTTGGGGGGGGGGGGGGAGGGACATCGTTGTATGTCCCTTTGTTCCACTTCTGTTTTAAAATCCGGGGGTTTTCCCCCTTTTTGGGGGACCTAACTATTTTTATATCTAGGCGTTCTCCCCTTTTTCGGGGTTTACCTGAACTATTGTATATTGAGGCGTTCTCCCCTTTCTGTTGACCCGAATTTGTATATTGGGCGTTCCCCCCTTTCTGTTGACCTGAACTAGGTAATCTGAGGCGTTCTCCCCTTCTGTTGACCTAAAAACTAAGAGCGTTTCGTAGGGGGCTAGGTGCTAAAATTTTTGGTGTCTTGCGAGTTGAAACCCTTTCATAGCACGACGAGAAAAACCCGGGCATTGGGAGGGGCACTAGCATATTTTGGGGGCTCTCTCGATGCGAAGAAAATGGCAGACGATACAACATCTCTGCTGGGAAAACAAAAGCAGTGACGTCCTGTGCCCGACACGTCAAATGCTGCCCTTCCAACGGCTGTAAAGTTTGAAGAAGGGGGGTTATGTTGTTAATTGAAAAGTGGTTTTGTTGTTAATTGAAGAAGTGGTTAAATTGTTGATTTTGTATTTGTCTAGCCTCCTTGTTTCCCCAACTTTTCTTCTTTGGCTTTTCTTGTCTCCCACGGGCTAGCTACTCTGGAATTTTTCGGGCAATGAAAAGGCTTTGTCTTTCCTCTGTCTCTCTCTCTCTCTCTCTCTCTCTCTCCCTTCTCTCTCTCTCCCCTTCTCCTTTTCTCTCTCTCTTCCCCCTCTCTCTGCAAATTTCCAGGGGCCATTGTTCCCATGCTTACGTGATAGTCTCAAAATGTCCCGCAAAGTTGGAAGCAAATGTAAAGGTTTCGCGCGTGGCAATGGTGACGTTTGGTTGTGTGAACTGGGCCCCGTCCACTGGTGGACAACAACCGCCCGTGTACTGGTAACCGAAGGGGCACCCCGGGGCCTGACGATTCTGTCCCGGGATGCCTGGTTGTGGTACCAGAAGTGGTTTGGGGATCTGCGCGAGCGACCTTTACGACAAAAAGCCAGTTGTTCTGCAACCACCCAAACATAATGCGCCAAGGGTTTTTAAAGGGTCGAGTATCCACGAAAGCACAATTTGATTATTTTGAGACTTTTTTGTTTTGTTGAAAGTGGTTTCCTTCTGTTTTTTCATTTTCTCCTCAAAGTACATGCCAGGGGGTTCCCCGCAGACCCTTGAAATGAAAAAATGGGGAGTTTGGGAAAGGGGGAACCCGGGCCCCAAAAGGGGGGCACGGGTAAATGCGAAGGCCTAAATATGACGCAGGTAAGGGGTAGTTGAAGTATTTCTAATCGTGATGTTTGTCATCGGGAGAAATCCCCCCAAACAAAAAAGAAAAGATTTTAATGGAGAGGGGATGGCGTGGGGTTGAGGAGGGGGGGGGGGGGGGTGTATTTGAAATCTTTTATCAGTTTAACACAGTTATGTAGCTCGATTTAATACAACGCCCCCCAAAACGCTGGGACCTGCCAGGGTTATTTATTACAGCGATGTGTTGCAAACCTTCTAATTGTGGCGGGTGGCCCGTGGGGCTAACAAGGGTGACGCTCTTCTCTCTGCCGTTCAGGTCTCGTGCCAGGGACGGTCGTTTGAGAGGGCGGAACAACAAAGGATTATTAGTTAAGAGTCGGACACAAACGCCCCCAACTCACGATGAAATGTCGACGACGCGGATACTGCTTCGTGCATGTGGGTTGTGCCATCTTCGTGTAGTGGTCTGTACCTCAACCAACCCTACAGAAGTTCTGAACACTCCAAAGAGCTGGTCAAAACAAAGAGAAAAGCTTTTCTTTTCTTTCAGTGTTGTTTTGCTCTTGTTTATTCGGTATCTTATCATCACACATCACCATCACTCATCATAGTAGTAGTAGTATCATTATTATTATTATTATTATCGTCATATTATTATTCATCATTATTTTTATCATTATTATTATTATTATTATCATTATAGCTGTTGTTACGTTATTGTAAATAATTCATTTAATATTGTTCGTATTATTTGTTTTGTAGGATCGTTGCACAGAGAACCTGGGCCCATGGTGGCATTGATCGGTTACGTATGAAGCAAAGGGTAGAAACAACAAACACTCTGAACTGAAAACCAATCCATTATCGTATTAACTATTGGTTGTATGGACAATTTAAGAAATGTTATGAAAAAATGTCAGTTTTGTAAGGTTAAAAAAGAATATTACACAACACAACACAGTCAACCACACACACACACACACACTCACACACACACACACACACACACAAAACGCGCGCGCGTGTATATACTTGACACACACCAGCGCACCACACACACAACACACACACACACACACACTCACACACACACACACACACGCACGCACGCACGCACGTACGCACGCACAACACACACACACACACACACACACAACAACACACCAACACTCACCCACACACATACACACACATTGTGAGAAAAGTTAATGTAGTCAAAAATCATAAAAAAGCCTTGCCCCATTCTTTGCATTCTTTTTATCTCACTTCATTATTTCCATCCCTCGCCAAACACTCACACTCTCTCTGTCATGTCAGTCTGTCCGGTCCTGTCTGTGCTGTCTGCCCCCCCCCATCTCTCTCTCTCTCTGCTCACTGTCCCTCTCGCTCTCTCCTCTCATTGACTCTCTCTCTCTCTCATACTTCATCTCATCTCTCCCTCGCCTTTCTCTCTTTCTCTTCCCCCCTCTCTGTCCCTCCCTCCCTCCCCCCCCCCCCCCCCCCCCCCCCCCCCCCCCCCCCCCCCCCCCCCCCCCCCCCCCCTCTCTCTCTGTGTCTGTTGTTCTAGAGCGCTTTCTTTCCTGGAATGTTGTCGTTCCTTTCATCCTCCGTCTTCACGGACATAGTTTCAACATAGCAAACACAATTAACATCCACCAAGAACCTACACACACAAAGAATTTCCACACCACACACACACACACACACACACACACAGACACACAACAGACACCGCTCGGCGCGCCGCACACACACACACAAAAACCCCCCCCCCCCAATTTCACACTCAAACTCACACACACACTCAATGCGTGCGCACACACAAACACACACACACTCACACACACACACACACACACACCACACACACAACTCCCCGCGCGTCACGCGTGCGCGGCGCTGGAACACAACAACACACAACACACACACTTACACACACACGTAGATAAGCACTACACTCGCGCACGCGCAACATTCAACACAAAAACACCATACTCTTTTGTCCTTCTCTTCATCTCTCTCTCTCTCTCTCTCTCTCTCTCTTTCTCTCTCTCTCTGGCGGCCTTATGCACGAGTACCGACACTAAACATTCATATTCCGTATGGCCACATTTATATGCAGTAACGTGAGTGCAGCGTATCTCTGAATATGTAATGGAGCTGAATTATTTACACGGGAAGAGTCGAACAGCTTGTGGATGTGTGTGAATTTAAGTGAGAGGAAGGAGAAGAAGAAAGTGTGTGGGTGTGTGTATGTGCGTGTGTGTGTGGTTGTGCGTGTGTGTGTGTGTGTGTGTTTTTGTGTGGGTGTCGTGTGTGTGCTTGTTGAGTGCGGGTGTGTGTGTATGTGTGTGTGTGTGTGTGCTGGTGCGGTTGTGTGGTGTGTGTGTGTGTTTGGTGAGTGTGTGTTGTGCAGTGTGTGTGTGTGCGGAGGAGGGGAGGGGGTGATTAGCCTTCGCTCCAGTTGCACTTTCGAACGTTCGCAAATTGAAAGAAGAACCAACGGAACTGCCACTTGTGGGAGGGAGGCGGGTCGGGGGTGGAGGTGGGGGGGGGGGTTGTTAACAGCATCTTCCCTTGGAGGAGGATTCTGGTACATTGAACAGCAGCATACTCCATCCGTCTCATGCCTGGCATTGAAGACACGCTAGATTTTGTCAGCGGGGTAAGGTAGAGAGACGGGACATATGATGATAGGGCTGACCCATCCCCGTGTGTTTGGTAATAATACAGTCCAATGAAAAATGAGGAATATCAAGAATATGACCACAGGCACAAGCAGGTGCCGGTGTAACAGCCCATACTTACCCGCCCCCCCCCCCCCCCCCCCCCCCCCCCCCCCCCCCCCCCCCCCCCCCCCCCCCCCCCCCCCCCCCCCCACCCCCCCCCCCCCCCCCCCCCCCCCCCCCCCCCCCCCCCCCCCCCCCCCACCCCCCCCCCCCACACCCCCCCCCCCACCCCCCCCCCCCTCCCCCCCCCCCCCCCCCCCCCCCCCCCCCCCCCCCCCACCTCTGGAAACTTGCCACTGGGGTAAGTTCTGGGCTAGCTGCTTTTAACCCCCGGGGTCACTCCAGGACTAGCTGGAACTTACCCCCCCCCCTCTAGTTGGAAACTGACCCCCCCCCCCCCCCTGTATCCTACTTTGCACAAGGACACACGCTCACTAGGAGACACTAATTGGCTGTAAAAATAGTTAAAATCTTGTTATACATTAAAGTGACCCATTGGTCTGTGCCACTGACCCTGGTTGTCTGCATTGCACAAGGTATACAAAACTCATGAGACATTTGATTAACTGTATATAAAATAGTCGAAATATTGATTTACGTAAATGGGACCAGTGGGTAGTGGCACTGACCACAGTGTCTGCGGTGTACAAGGTACACAGGTACTCGGGAGACTAATTTTGTATCTGAAATAGTTAAAATCTCCGATTTTCGTCATAATGACCAGTAGTTCAGTGGTACTGACCCACAAGTAAATCTACCATTGTACAAGGTACACAAGCCACTGGGAAAACACCAATTAGCTGTTAAATGTTAAAATCTCCGATTTACGTCATAATAGACCAGTGGTCAGTGGCAATGACCACTAGTCTTCTGCATTGTACAAGCTAGGTACACAGGTACTCAAGAGAATGTAATAGCTGTAAAATAGTTTAAAAGACGGCAAAACCGGGATTGAAGGCAACAACGGTACTTGGTCACAACGACATTAGATTCAGATTCAGAAAATCTGTATTATCTCTTGTTAACGAGAAATTACATTGTGACCGCACTGCCCTAAAAGTTCAGGAATATAATATTTATAGTTACAAACTTGACACTAAGATGTAAAATTACTTCCAAACAATAAAACATGCATATATCTCAAAAATCGGGAATTTCAGGTTTTCTCTTTTCTGTAGTGCAATAAAACATGCACTCAGCCACACATAATTTTATATATACATACATGCGTGCCCTCATGCATGAGAGAGAGAGAGAGAGAGAGATGATGAGTTAGGAGAGAGAGAGAGAGAGAGAGAGAGAGGAGAGTAGGTGACTTATCGTTAAAAATCATTAAGTTAAGACATAGTCCTGACATTTCGATTTCTCACGCTCCCGGATATGCACACCTAATCACACACACACACACTCAGCATCTATATTTTCTCGCTTGCTCACAGAACATACACACACGGCACATGCTTATTATATCACAGGTGATCCACCATCTCTGCTTCTTACATGCTGCGTTTGTTTAAAAACGCCAATGGATTTGAACACGAAGCTTTTTTTGTGCGCATCGGCTAAGCTCTGGGACCACGAAATCGTCTGCCTGATGGAAGGAGCTCATACTGTTCGCGCTCAAGCGGTGTGCCCTCACTGTCACCAACCAATCGCACGAGCCTTGGTCCACCGCGCGCCTTTCATACAACTCACTTAATCCTCTCACTGTCTCTTCACCAGAACAATATTACCCACAGATGTTCACAATATATCCAAGAGTTGTGGGTTGGGATGTGTTTCAGACTACAGATTTCCAAATGCATGTATAAAAACCGCCCTGATGATGAACTATAAAATAGGCATTCTGGCTCACCCACCTCCGCCAGCTCACATAAACGGCTGAAGCGGTTCGCTGTTTGCTCCGCCGGCTTACCCCGAATGCCTATTTTATGGTTTTCGTCTCTTATGTAAAACCTTTACAAACATACTTAACTGTGTAGGATTATCTGTTTTTAACACTAATTTACAAAACTTTTGAGACTTAATAGTTTTTGCTTAATCCTTAGTTTTTTGATCGTTTTCAAATAACATCATTTTCACGCATACATTCATCAAATGCGTCTCTGTCTTTCAATGTGAAATTAAAACCACTGTCTTTTAATTGACTCTCTAAAGTCTTTTAAAACTGAGTTTATTTTTGACATAGAATCCACACACTTATCCCGCATGTCTTCCACTGAAAGCCAGTTTTGATAAAGTGTTTCTCTTTTTAACTATGTCTCTTCTGCCGAACAGTCATCTATTATAAATAGTGTCTGTGTTCCTTCAAACATGTCTAAAGACATGTTCTATCACTCGGCTCAGTTTTGCTAGGATCAACTAAAATATATGTTCATGCATCTGTATCCATATAAAACTTCTGTCGTGATATGGCTTTGTTCATTTAAGTGTTGGGCAGAAAAATGACTATATGATCAAAATTATATCACGATAAACTGTGTCTGTAAATAGGTCGCAGGGGTACACAAATTGTTTTTCCTCAACCCAGTCTGTCCACATATCAATGAAACAATGAGGGGTTTTTGATCATAAAGTTTAACATTGACACCAAAGGTGTTTGCTCCATAGTTTTAAACAGAATTTAATTTACACCCAGTTATTGTTTTTCTCATACTCGCTGTCAAAACTTGTTTTTAGTATTAAAATAAAACCCTATAAGGCCCAATTGTGATAAGATTAATCCAGTTCAGTTCTGTAAGAATCGTTTCTATTTAAACTAATATCAATTTTTGTTGCTTGTTGTTATGACCTTAATATCCTCGCCATTGTAAAGAACGGGACGCCAGTAACTTTAAGTTGTCATCGTCTAGTTTTGCCAGCTAATAAGAAAAATTCATTCCATAAGGTTGTCACTGACACCCATCAGCTCATTCTCGCTCATTCTTTTAAGACAGAAATTTTAAATATCATTGTGAACGTGTTCTATTTTGTGCGTGGAATGAATCCTGTTATTTAGTAGAAGCTTTCTTTATAAACCGATTCTCTTCTGTGGAGAGATGTATGATTGGTCCCCAAACGGCTTTATTTCCGTCTCTCTCCGATGTTGTCCTCTGGGCATAAGACTTACATGTAAAGGGCACAGCGTTCAATGCTTTTCTGAAACTTTTTGGCGGTTCGAAAAATGTAAATGGCGGCTTAAGAATTCAAATTTTTATGTCCCTTTCTTAAATAGGTTCTAAGTGCCATTTGTTGTCAGTTTTTCGAACTATTTTTATTTAAAAAATATTTTCATATGACCTGTAGTATCTTGGCTTCTAGATTGCGTTGTTGTTCATAGGTTAGGAAACCTTTTGTTGTCGTCAACACTCGTTGCGCTTATAATAACCATCTTTAGTGTACTCAAAAGACCATATAAAGTGCCGATTCCACCGTTTTTGTTCAAAGTCTCAACGTCTGCAAGTCTTTTAATTTAAAGTTCACAACCTCTCAGGCGCTAATGTAACCCCCGAATCGTCTGGTCCACGTGACATTTTTTTTTTAAAACAACGTTATTATTTTATTTCAAATACAACTGTGCCCAGGTTATCACATTTCACGGACTTTCCCTGTTTTATCTGTGATCTTTTATATAATGTTCTGACATCCCACAAGCTAATCTTGTAAACTGTAAATTAGGGAATGTAATAATTTTTTAAAAGGGGGGAAAAAAAATTTTTGGGTTTTTGGGGCCCCGGGAAAAATTTTTTGGGGGGAAAGGGTTTAAAAAAATTTTTTCAAAAGGAAAGGGGGGGGGAAAAAAAAAAAAAGGGTTTTTAACCCTTTTTTTTTTTTTTTTCCCCAAAAAACCCCTTTTTTAAAAAAGGGGTTTTTTTCCCTTTTTTCCCCCCCCCAAAAGGGGGAAAAAATTGGGGGGGGGTGGGCCCCCCCTTTTTTTTTTTTTTAAAAAATTTTTTTTTTTGGGAAAACCAAAAATTTTTTTTAAAAATTTTTTTTTTTTTTGGGGGGGGCCCCCCCTTTTTCCCTTTAAAAAAGGGGGGTTACCCCTTTTTTTTTTAAAAAACCCAAAAAAAAAAGGGTTTTTAAAAAAATTTTTAAAAAGGGGGGTTTTTTAAAAAGGGGTTTTTTTTTTAAAAAAGGGAAAAAAGGGGGGGTTTGGCCAAAAAAAAATTTTTCCCTTTTTTTTCCCCCCCCCCCAAAAAAAAAAAGGGAAAAAAAATGGGGGGCAAAACCCCCTTTTTTTTTTTAAAAATTTTCTTTTTTTTTTTTAAAAAATTAAAAACATTTGGCCCCAAAAATTTAAAAAAACCCCAAAAAAACCAAAAATTTTTCCAAATTTTTTTTAAAAAAATTTTCCCAAATTTTTTTCCCCCGGGGCCAAAAAGGGAAAGGCCAAAAAAACCCGGGGAAAAAAAAAAAAATTGGGAAAAAAACCTTTAAAATTTAAAACCCCGGGGGCCTTAAAAAAAATTTTCCCCCGGGGGAAAAAAACCCTTTTTTCCCCAAAAAATTTTGGGGAAAAAAAAAAAAAAAGGGGGGGGGGGGGTTTTTTCCCCCCCAAAAAAAAAAACCAAAAAACCAAAATCAAAAAAAAAAGGGAAGGGGGAAAAAAAAAAAAAAAAATTTTGGGGGAAAAGGGGGGTTTTCCCGGGGGGGAAAAAAAAAAAATTTTTTAATTAAAACCCCGGGGGGGGTTTTTTTTTTTTGGAAAAAAAAAAAAAAAAAATTTAAAAAAGGGTTTCCCCCCCCAAAAAAAAATAAATTTTTTAAAAAAATTAAAAAAAAAAAAAATTTTGGAATTTAAAATTTCCCAAAAAAAGGGAAAAAGGGGGGGGAAAAAAGCCCCAAAAAAAAGGGAAAAGGAAAAAAAAAAAAAAAAGTTAAAAGGGGGAAAAAAAAAAAAAAAAAACCCAAATTTTAAAAAAAAAGGGGGGGGGGAAAAAAAAAAAAAAGGGGGAAAAAAAAAAAAAAACCCAAAAAAAAGGGGGAAAAAAAAAAAATTTTTTTCCCCCCAAAAAAGCCCCTTTTTTTGGGGGGGGCCCCAAAAAAAAAAAAAACCCCAAAAAAAATTTTGGAAAAAAACCGGGGGGAAAAAAATTTTTTTTTTCCCCCTTAAAAAAAAAGGGGAAAAAACCCCTTTTAAATTTTTTTTTAAAAAAGGAACCGGGGGGCCCCCTTCCCCCCCAAAAAAAGGGGGGAAAAAAAACCCCCAAAAAAAACAAACCCCAAAAACCCCCCCCAAAAAACCCCCAACCCCCAAAAAAAAAAAAAAACCAAACCCCTTTTTTTAAAAAGGGTTTTTTTGGGGGGGGGGGGGCCCCGGGCCCCCAAAGGAAAATTTTTTTAAAGGTTTTTAAGGCCCTTTTTTTTTTTTTGGGGGGTTTTTTGGTTAACGGTGCCCCAAAAAAAAAGGAAACCCAAAAAAAAATTTTTTTTAAAAAAAAAAAAAAATTTTAAAAAAAACCCCGGCCAAAAAAGGGGGGGTTTTCGGGGGTTTTAAAAAAAAAAAAGGGGAAAAAAAAAAAAAGGGTTTTAAAAAAAAAAAAAAAAAAAAAAAAGGGAAAAAAAATTTTTTTTTAAAATTCCCCCCCCGGGGGGAAAAATTTTTTTAAAAAAAAAGGCCGGGGGGTTTTTTTTTTTTTTTTTTTAAAAAAAAAAAAGAAGGGCCCCCGGGAAAAAAAAGGGGGGGGGAAAAGGGGGCCAAAAGGGGAAAACCTTTTTAAAGGGGTTTTTTGGGGTTTTTTTGGGGCCCCCAAAAAATTTTTTTCCAAATTTTTTTAAATTTTTAATTTAAAAACCCAAAAAACCCCCCGGGGTTGTTTTTTAAAAAAAATAAAGGAAAAAAAAAAAAAACCCCCAAAAAATTTTTTTTTTTTTTCCCCTTTAAAAATTTTAAAAAATTTAAGGGGAAAAAAAAAAAAAAAAATTTTTGGGGGGAAAAAATTAAACCCCAAAAGAAAGGGTTTTTTTAAAAAAAAGGGGAAAAAAAATTTTTTTTAAATTTTAAAAAAAATTTTTTTTTTCCCCCCCTTTTTTTTTTAAAAAATTTTTTGGTTTTTTTGGGGGGGATTAAATTTTTTTTTTGGGGCCCCTTTTTTTAAAAAAAAAAAGGGGAAAACCCCAAAAAAAATTTTTTTTTCCTTTTTAACAAATTTTTTAAAATTTTTTTTTAAAAAAAAAAAAAAAAAGGGCCCAAAAACCCCCCTTTTTGGGTTTTTTGGTTCCCCCCAAAAACCCCTTTGGAAAAAATTTTTTTGGGGGGGAAAAAAAAAAATTTTTTAAAAAAAAATTTTTAAACCAAAAAAAAATTTTTTTTTCCCAAAAAAAAAATTTTGAAATTACCTTTTTTGGGGCCGGGAAAAACCCAAAAAATTGGGGGAAAAATTTTTTTAAAAAATTTTCCCCATTAAAAAAATTTTTTTTCCTTTTATTTTAAAAAAACCTAAAATAAAAGGGGAAATTTTTTAAAATTTTTAAAAAAAATTTTTTTAAAAGGGGGGAAATTTTGGGGTTCCCTTTTTAAAACCCCTTTTAAAATTTAAAAAGGGCCCCCTTTTTTTTTTCAAACCAAAAAGGTTTAAATTTTTTTAAAAATTGGGGCCAAAATTTAAATTTTGGGGGGCGGTTTTTGGGGGAAATTTTAAAATTTGGAAACCTTTTTTAAAAATTAATTTTTTTTAAATTTTCCCGGGGGGGCCCTTTTTAAAAATTTGGGGGGGAAAATTTTTTTTTTCCCCTTTTTTTTGAAATTTTTAAAAAAAATTTAAAAAAAGGGGGGGAAAAAAAACCCCCTTAAGGGGAAAAAAAAAAAAAAAAATTTCCCTTTTTTTTTGAAAAACCAAAATTTTTTTTTGGGAAAAAAATTTTTTTTTAAAAAATTTTAAAGGGGAAAAAAAAACCTTTTAAAAAAAAAAAACCCCCCCGGGTTTAAAAGGGGAAACTGAAATTTTTGGGGGAAAAAAAACCAAAAAATTTAAGGGAAAATTTTTGGGGGGTTTTTTTTGGGGGGGTTTTTTTGGAAAACTTTTTAAAAAAAAAAGGGGAAAAAAAAAAAAGGAAGGTTTAAAAGGGGTTTTTTTGGTTTTTTTTTTTAAAAAAAATTTTTTTTAAAAAAGGGGTTTTCCCAAAAAAAAAATTTTAATTTTTTCAAATTTTTAAAGGTTTTTAAAAAAAAAGGGGAAATGTTTTTGGGAAAAAAAAAAAATTAAATTTTCCTTAAACCAAAAAGGCTTAAAAAAAAAAAAAGGAAAAAAAAGGGAAACCCAAAAAAAAATTTTTTTGGGGTTTTTTAAAAAGGGGAAAAAATTTTTTTGGGGGTTTTTTAAAATTTTTTAAAAAAATTTTTTTTTTTGTTAAAAAATTTTTTTTTGGGGGGGTTTTTTTAAAAAAAAGGAAATTTTTTTTTTTAAAAAAAAAAGGCCCAAAAAAAAATTTTTTTTTTTTGTTTAAAAAAAAAAAAGAAAGGGAAAAAAAAAAAAGGCCCCAAAAAAAATTTTTTTTAACCCAAAAAAATTTTTTAAAAAAAAAAGGGTTTTTTTTTCCAAAATCCTTTTAAAAAAAAAAGGTTTTCCCCCTTAAATTTTTTTTAAAAAAAAAAATTTTTTTTTTTTTCCCCCCCTTTTTTCCCCCTTTTTTTCCCCCCGGGGGTTAACCCCAAGGAAAAAAAAAAATTTTTTTTTTTTTTTTTGGGGGGGTTTTTTTTTTTCAAAAAGGTTTTTAAAAAATTTTTTTTGGGGCAATTTTTTTTTATTTTTTTTTTTTTTTTTTTTTGGGGGGGGGGTTTTTTTTGGGGGGGGGTTTTTTTTTTTTTTTTTGGGTTTTTTTTTTTTTGGGTTTTTTGGGGGTTTTTTGGTTTTTTTTGGGTTTTTTTGGGTTCCCCCCAAAAAATTTTTTTTTTGGGGGGGAAAATTTAAAAAAAACCCCCCCCAAATTTTTTTTTTTTTAAAAATTTTTTTTAAAAAATAAAAAATTTTTTGGTTTTTAAAAATTTTTAAAAAAAAAAAATTTAACAAAAAATTTTCCCTTTTTTTTTAAATTTCCCCCCGGGGGAAAAAAAAAAAAAACCCCCTTTTTTTTTCCCCCCTTTTTTTAAAAAAAAAACCCCCAAAAAAAAATTTTCCCCCAAAAAAAAAAGGGGCCGGGTTTTTTTTTTTAAAAAAAGGGGGGGGAAAAAAAAATTTTTTTTTTTTTAGGGCCCCCCGGGGGGTTTTTTTTTTTTTCCCCAAAGGGCCCTTTTTTTTCCCCCAAAAGGGTTTTTTTAAAAAATTTTAAAATTTGGTTTTAAATTTTTAAAAATTTAATTTTTTTTTTGGGGGGAAAAGGTTTTTTTTTTTCCCCCCAAAAAAACAATTTTTTCCCTTTTTTTTCCAAACCCCCTTTGGTCCGGGGGGCCTTTTTCCCCCTTTTTTTTTTAAAAAAGGGGGGGCCCCCCAAAAAATTTTTGGAAAAAAATTTTTTTTTTCCCTTTTTTTTTCTTTTCCCCCCCCCCTTTTTTTGGGGAAAAGGGGGGGGCCCTTTTTTAATTGGAAAAAAAAAAACCCCCCTTTTTTTTTCCCTTTTTTTTGGCCCGGGAAAGGGTTTTCCTTTTTTTTTTAAACCCCTTTTTTTAAGGGTTTTTTTTTTTTGGGGGGTTTTTTGGGGGGGGGTTTTTTTTTAAATTTCCCCTTTTGTAAGACGGAAAAACAGTCACAAGCAAACCAACATTTCGCCCTTTTGGGTTTTCATCGGTAACATTAAAATAACCGAAAACAATCCACACACATACTAAACAAAATCAAAAACAAAGGGGTAGCAGCAGTAAACAAATAATCTATTGCAAACGAGAGGCTGCAGCGGAAACTAAACAATTTTAAATAAATTTTAGGACCGCCCAAAAACGTGAATTGTTTATTTTTGGCTATACTATTTAATTTTAGTTAAACATTAGTGGGGGCTTTTCCATTGGTCCCCAAAAAATTTAAAAAAGGTTTTGATCCGATTCTGTGTACTTACTTATTAACTTAATACTCTTCCATCCCGCATCCTAGCATAACGCCAACAAGCCCCCTCCACCCTTTTTTGTCCGGGCAACCACTCATTTATTCAAGTCTTGCTCCCTCTCTCATCCCTCCCCCACTGTCCTCCTCCGGTGCCGAGGGGTCTCTCCTTCCTTTTCCCCGTGGTGCCCTCTCACGCAGAAAAGAGGGAGTCGTTTTGCCCCATCCGAAGGAGTGTCCCAGCCACCTCCACCCCCGCTGCTTCACCTGGGGCCACAATGTTGTTTATGCTGGGGCCGGGACACTCCCTTTTGGGTGACACGCTGCTGCCATGAAGTTTCAGATTGGGGAAAACCCCTTTCCTTCGAAGCCCGACCACTCTCCATCTTCTTTGGTTCTCTATTCTCTAGGCATATAGGAGTACTGAGCGTACGTTGGACCTGTAGATTTTAAAATTTGGGTTTTGGTTTTGCGGGACATTTGACTTCCAGATTTTTTTAAACCCCTGCTGAATCCCGGCTGCGAGTCCATCCGGGTTGAGATCTCCTTCTCAGTGCTGTCGGTCGAGATGAGCTGCCAGTATTTGAAGTTTTTCCACCTCCTCTGGGCTGGCCTCGCACACTGTCTTCTCTGCGTTTTTTTCGTCTTCACCTTCATGACTTGTCTTGTTGGGTGAATTTTGAGTCCCATACTGCTGCAAAGGGCCCCTTTTGATTTTTTTCCGGATGTCTTTCGGGCTGCGACAGCATCAATATCGTCGGCGAAGTCGCATCTTCAAGCCTGGTTGTCATCCCAACAAGCCCTCTCGCCCACGCTGGGGGCTTTCCCATCACCCAGTAAATACGAAAAGGGAAAATTGTCGCAAATCACCAGCCTTGCCTGCCCCCCGACGCCGGGGAAACCACTCCTCGCTGTCCATCATGTGCACACACACGGGTTGCTGCTACATTCCGTGGGATTTGAGACTTGATACAATATTTGCATATAATACATCATACTCTTCCAGTAGGACCAAGGATAATTGTTTCAAAATTAAACAAAACGCCCTTTTTTTAAATGAAATTTTTAAATTATATAATTAATGTTTAAATTTATAAATTTAATTAAATTAAGGGTATAAAATTTTAAAAATATAAATATTTTATCTTTTTGGGTAAATACAAATGTTTAAAATTCCCGTGGAAAACAACACACACACACCACACACACACACAACACCACACACACAACACTTTTAATTAACAGATTGGACAAATGATAGAAAAAATTTCAAAAATGCCCAAAGGGACAGGAACCGATGCTTGACAAAAAAACATGTACTGAATATGTAAACACTTTGCAAGGATACACAATTGCTGATGCATTTGAAACTAAGGGCCCCCCAAACACCATTTAAGTACTGTTAAACTATTTTGATCTTTTACAAGGCTTTAAGCGAAGAACTGCTTTATTTCATTTCACTTTGGTTGCATTCATGACTTTCCCGACTTTTAAATGTACATTTTTTTAAAAACCTTTAACAAAGCAATATCATAATGCTATAAATGGAAAAGCCATCGACATGACATAATTTTTTTGGGGTTTCTTTTAAGGGGGAAAAAAAAGCCTTTTTTATTTCGTGTTACTTTTAAAAGAAATTTTTACCAGAAGTGATTTTTTACCAAAAAAAAACTTCAAATTTAACGAAACAAATCGGGGCCTCTTTTTTTCTAAATTTTTTTAATGATCTAGAGGAGGAAAGATCCTGCTAATAAATCCGGGGAGATATTCTTTCAGATTTTGTACTGAATTTCGCTAAGTCAACCATTCCACATCTTCCAAACCCCCCAAAAGCCAAATTTCCTTGGGTAACCTGAATGTAAAGAAAAAAAATTTAAAAAAGCCGCAAAAGAGAACCCTTTGGGGTTTTCCCAAAGGGCCACGGGGGGCCAACGTCCGACACAAAATTAGAGCAAAATCCAAACCAAAATTTAAAAAAATAAAACTTTCTTGGAAAAATTTTGCCTGGTCTTACTTCTAAAAAACGAAAAAAAAAGGGGTGTAAAAACGTCAAAAAATAAAGGGAAGAAACCCCGCCCTTTGGTAAAATACCTCAAGTTTTTTGACTCTTAGAAAAAAGAAAAGAGCTTGGAATTGCTTGCTTCAACGTTTAAAGAATCCCCCTCTCTACAAACGCCAAAAGTCAAAAAAAAAAGGGCCCCCAAAGAAAAATCCCCTGCAATTTTTCATCGACAACATTAAAAAAAAAAAAAAAAAACAATTTTCATTTTTTTTTTAAAAGGGAATTAAAATCCGCCTCACTTTTTGCAGCGATTCTCTCCGTATAGTTTGAAATCCATTCAAAAGTTTTAAAAAACTTCCGCAAGACGGTCGAAATCCTGCTACAAGTTAAAAACCCATGTAGGGACACTTTTTGTTTTTTTTTTTTTTACCTTCTGGAAAAACACCCCTTTAAACCCTTTTCCCAACCTGGAAAAAATCTTCAGACCCATCCAATTACCGCCGATATTTGACCACTGAACTGCAAATTATGGGAAAAAAGGTTTTAAAGCAGACTTATTTGGGAAAACCCAAAAACCCCAGCCTTCTAGCGAAAAACGGGGGGTTTCTGCAAACACGAACACAATGGGCCATTTGTTCCTCGGAATCTACGCTTCGAAACGCCTTTTTAGATAAACATCACACGAAGCAATTTTTTTTTTTACTTGGAAAGGCCACAATACTACCCGGAAATCTGGGGTACTTTTAAAAGATTTCCATGTCTTGGGTTTTTTGGGGTCATCTCCCCAAACCTTTTTTTAAAAAAAAAAAAAACCCGGAAAACGCAGTTTCAGGTTGACACCACTCTTCTGATGTTTACGAGCAGGAGCTGGGTTCCCCAAGGGGGCATCCGTACCTGCAACTTTGCATAAAAAACAACAAAATTGTCAATTCAGTTCAACAGGGTTTTCCCATACTCACTGTTTTTTGTGGATTTAAATAATCTGGGGAAGAAAATGGGTTTTCTTTTTTTGTTTCAAACACGTGTAAAGGAAGCCAAGTTTCTGGAGTTATTTTCGACCAAAGGCTCAAAATTTTTTGGTCACATTAAACACTTTTCGAAAATAATCCACAAGTTTTCCGCATACACGGATTTTTACTAAAACCCGTACAAATTTTCATACCTTCAAAAAATTACTGATTTTAAAATCCAAGATGAGGGGTTTGTGCAGCCAGTGTGCCCAAAAACCTCCAAAACCCTGAATTTAAATTTTTTTTATTTTTTTTTTTTTATAAACTTTTTACCTCTCTGAAAGGGGAAAAACAACATTAATCGCTTGCTTTCCCGGGTCGTGTTGGCACGGGAAAAATGAAATGGCGGTCTTTTTCTCAAATTTACAACGAAAACACGTTCAACATTCTACCCCTATTCGGGGAGGGCGTCACCAGGCTCGATTGTTGAACCGTGACCTAGAAAAACTAATCCATTTCCGTTCCTCTCGGCAGAAGATCAGGCAACGACATCAATAACATTTTCAACAGGGGGTACTTTTGTCATGATACGATGAAATAACTCAAAACGATCATAGATAAAATGTTTCTGAGTAGAAAGAGTGTTTTTAAATTTGTCTCGCATCTTTTTTTTTATCACAAAAAACTGAAAACGCAGTTTGCCCACTGTTTATTGTGCATTTTAATGTATTTTAGATTCAACCGTGGAGAATGATTTGGGTTTCTGCTTTTTCACCCCCCCCCCCCATCCCCACCCTTAGGGTGAAGGGCAAGGTTTTCTGGTGTGGGGGAACCGGGAAAACGGGTTAATTATTCATAGTCATAGGTTCAACCAATCGATGCCCGGCTGAAACCCCCCCCCCCCCCCCCCCCCCCCCCCCCCCCCCCCATAGCTGCGTGTTTTGCGTCTTGTGCGGGGCGGTCTTCATCTTGCTGCCGTGGCCTTTAGGGGATGGGGTCGGGGCCCCTTGGCTGAGTCCATTCAGGACGTCTAAAGCGCCAGGGCTGTTCTATTGCGATGGGGGAAGTCTCGCTGGGCTTTTTTGCGCCACGTTTCTGCTTTGCCGTGTTTGTCCTGGGCATCAAGGGGTTTTCCTTTGAACCCTGGACTGGGGTTTGTTACCTCGGGAACACCGCCCGCCGGTTGATAGAAAATAATCGCCCTCATCTCTCTGCTGTCGAAATACGAACCATTTCGCATTCTAAGCTGACAACTCACCTAATGCAAGGGGGTCTGCGTAGTAGTATCATTTTGGACCACTGAAATTTCTTTCAGTTAAAAATCCGCTTTTTGTTTTTTGACGTTTTCTGTTTTCTCCCCTTTTTACAGATTTTGGACGTCATTAACACAGCAAAACCGCGGTTTGCTGTTGTTTTTTTTTTCGGACCCTGGACAGCTCCTAGATTCCCCGTCTACAATCAGACAAGTTGACCTTTGGGAAAAGATGAATGAAAGTAAGGATGGACCAAGGGCAACACTCAGAGGGAGAGAGAGATAGGCTAGGGGGCGCAACTCGAGTGCGACCTGTGGGGCCAAATGTCTTTAACAATCTTTTTTTTTTATATCCCGAATTAATGATTTGACTTTTTATTGTCTTCTTTGACTGTTTTTTAAAAATCAACTTCGAAAAATCATTTGCATGGCATTGGAATTGTTTGATTTTTTTCCTTACTACATGCCAATAAGGGGTGTTATTTTTTACGTTGAAATGCTTTTACAACGTGTGTGTGTGGCGTGTCTGCGTGCGTGCGTGAGTGCATGGTGGTGTGTGTGTGTGTGTCTGTGGTTTTGTGTCCCTGGTGTGTGTTCTGTTTTGGCGGGTATGCGCATGAAATTCTGTATTGGTCGATGTGTTGCTACTTTGCCGTGCCCCCCCAACGGGGTTTTGGTTAACTGGGAGGACACAACAGTGGGCAGCTTCAGCTCGTAGTCCCCACAGTGGGAAAGAAACGAGGGTAACCAAGGAATGCTGGAAAGTTATGGGACTTTTCATTTTTCCCCAAGTTTATAAGTGTGAAAACAAATAGGGAAAATATTTCTTCCGGGGTTAAGAAAGAATAACTGAAGAACAGGGCATGCCATTATGAATTTTCTGTAGATGTTTACTTTTTTTGTATAATACAGAAAGTGTGTGTGTATGACGGTAGGGCTGGGATCAAGTTAAACAAAATTTGATTTTTTCTAAAAAATGTTATTGGTTTCCCGTCACCTTTGTGGGGGCCTTTTGGAGTGACAGAGTGCGTGTGCCTATGCGAGAGTGCTTTTTGGGTTTTGAAAGCAAAAAGCTTTTTGTCTAACCCCCCCTGCTCCCCGCATAGAAATCATATTTTAATAACGAGGGGAAACGCAGAGACCCGTCACAATATACAGTTTATAATTTTTTGTAATAAAGTAAAAATTTGATGATGCCACCACAAACAAATTTCCCTTTTATTCTATGAGGGAACCATGAAAAAATTTTGTATCGTGTGTGTACGTGATGCTTTCTACTTATAACTTAAACAAAACAATGTATCGGGTCCCCACATAAAACCTTCCAGCTTTTGAACAAAACCTTTACAGAGTCCAAACCAACCATCTAACAAAAGGGGTTTATGACTTCAAAAATTTTGGGACGACATGCCCCTGGCTCTTTGGAAAGACCCACCCAAAAAAACCTTTCAGACGAGGCATGGGGACAAAGGCACGAACAAAACCCTTTGTGGGGACCAGACACATACAGATTTCCCCTTCCCACTACCATACACAACTCACGCTCCCTGGGGGGGGTTCATCACTCATGGGAAATTTACACAGATTTTTAAAAACCGGGTTTTGGGGACAATTCTAATTTTGAACATTGGTCACTTTTTTAACATAACCAGATGATGACAGCTTCTCTGTTCCCAAAGGGAATGAATCTATGTTAAAAAAAAAACTTACTTCAGTTTGAAAACACTTTCTTCCAGCCATTATGAATTTTTCTTTTCGTCCTTAAACGTTGAGCCAAACAAAATTTAAAAAAATCAGAAACTTTTTCTGTCTACCCTAATAAGTTGTAAAAAAAAAAAGTCCACTAACAAGGTTCCAACTGCTGTTTACATAAGAACTGGCTTAAATTACTCTCCTTATAATGCATTGGATATCCCCAATAGACCACTGCTGTTGATTGGAATTTGGAATCGTCAGAGCTAGCAGTTAATGCATGCTGGTTAACAGGTGAAAAAAACCTTAGGGAGTGACCACTTTCCTATTACTTTACAATTGAATGAAAAGGTTATTGATGAAAATTAGGTACTGCCCATATAACTCCAAAATTTTCATTCAACAAAGCTGATTGGTTGCCTATCAATCCTCGGTGTCAATAATGCATCATAACAATATAGAACATAATTTAAATGTAATTAATAGCGAGCCGCCAACAACACGTAGACAAACGAATCACAAGACAAAACACGACGCGTTTCGACCTCGTAGGCCTTCTTCAGGCAAGATACAAAACGCTCGGGACAACGAAAATGAACGAAGATAAGTTATTGCAGTTCATTTTTGTTGTCCCGAGTGTTTTGTATCTTGCCTGAAGAAGACCTAAGAGGTCAAAACGCGTCGTGTTCTGTCTTGTGATTCGTTTGTCTACGTTTTGTTGGCGGTTCACTATTAATTACATTTAAAATTTGTTTAGATTTCCGCCTGCAGTCGCCTCACTTTGCAACTAGATCTGATGTGGAACATGATTATATTGATATTTTTATGACAATCTGAGCCACGCTATCTTATTAGCAGCTGAAAAATCAATTAGATTAATTCTTAAGTATAGTCATGATATAAAAGAAAATAAATACTCTGCTAATGGATGGCGGAATGAAGAATGTGCAGTAGCAGTGTCTCTGAAGAAAGCAGCTTATAAAACATGGCTAAGGGACTGAGGAGATGAAAATTTCCGTAGAAATGAACATGCTAAAAATAACTCCAACAGGGTGATTGCCATAGCCAAAGCGTTTATTTTTTCAAGTTTGTCTTAATCTGAAATTCGGATTCAAAAGATATTCATAAGGTGTTGAAAAAGTCAAAGAAATGAAGAATAGATTAATCTCCATCATTTCCCATTAAACTAAGAAAACAATATTTACCAACATCCATGGACAAAGCAGAAGCGTTTGTTCAGGTATTCTTGAAAAATAATTTGTTGTCTAATCTAAGTTCAGACATCCAGTCTTACAAAGAAAAAGAAGAGAAAAAATCTATATATGAAGATCCTGTTCCAGACCAGCAACACAATTTAAATTCTCCTATTTCTTATGAAGAATTGTGTGAAACTCTGGAATCCGTATCTCCTAAGAAATCGGCTGTTGGTTTTGATGATATCTCATACCAGTTGTTTAACCCACTTGCCTGAGAGCTGGAAGGCGTTATTTCACTCATTTTACCAAAAATGTTGCCAAAATGAAATTCTGCCAAGCGTCAGGAAGAGGACTGCCCTGATATCTATTCCTAAAAAAAGGTGAACATAGGTCTTCAGTTGAAAGTTATAGACCAATAGCTCTAACCTCGCGTGCTGAAAAATTATTAGGAAATATTATTGAAAAGCATCTTGTTCATTTTTGTGAAAAACGGAACATAATTCCAAATAATCAAGCAGATTTTCGAAACGGTAGTGCACGTTAGATCATCTTGTAAAGGTTACAACCCACATCAAAAAAAATTTGCGCGACGAAAAAGCACATTAACAACCTTTTTCGACATAAAGAAAGCGTATGACAGTGACTGGATGCACGTCTGCTTTACGAGTTACAGAATATTGGAATAAGTATATGAAATGTTTCTTAAGTGGAAGATCTATTTGCACAAAAATAAGCAATGTCTGTTCTTCTTTCGAAGACATTAACATAGGAATTCCATAAGGTTTCCGTCATAGCACCTATCTATTCACTATATTATTCACGACCTTTCAAGGATGATATCCAATAATAATATTTAGTGCAATATGCTGATGGTCTAGCTATCTGGTTGAATACTAGTATTAGAAAGCTGACAAAAAGAGAGCAATAAATTATGTTTCAAAAAATATATCAGCTGAAATAGATACAATCAACAAATATTATGATTGAAAACGGGCTTACATTTTCTGGAGAAAAAACACAATTAGTTCTTTTTAATAATGGGGAAAGTCCTAAATTAGTGTTTAATTCCTCAGCTAGTGTTAAATGAGAAAATATTAGAATATTCACGAAATGTCAAATTTCTGGGTGTGACCTTACCCTGTAAATTAAACTGGCAGTTGTGCATTAAGAAATTGGAAAGTGACGCAAGACAAAGGCGAAATTTACTATAAAAAAATAATCAATGCACACCCATGGAGTTAAGATACCAAAACTCTATTAATTTAGCTGCTAGCTTAGTTCGGTCGAAGCTTATTTACGGGCAAGAGGTTTATTTCAATGCCCCAAAACCTTGTTGAAGAAATTATAGTCAATAGACGGTAAAACTGTTAAGGTAGCACTTGGTGTTCCTGTACACACTAATTCGTTAATTACTTATAAAGAACAAAACTCACTATCACTGTCTGACCGACGAAAACTGGCAACGGCTAAATATGTTCTCAGAAGTCTATATGTTTCAAATTCTGTCAAACCTGATATATTAGTAAAATTCCCTGAAAAGGACATCCTAAAAGGGCTCAACACCTTACCTCTCTCCAGCCCGTTAGGGACTATACAAATGAAATATTTGAAAAATGTAACATTGGTATTGAAGGTAATTTCAGATGTGCCAATATTTCAAGCATTCTTCATTGGAGCATATCCAACTAAATTTGATATATATTACAATGGCATGAAGAAGGTTTGATAACATTGATATTCTGTCATGTGAAGCAAAAGAACACATTGAAACCGTGTACCCAAAATCATTTGAAGATTTTTTACAGATGGTTCGATTTTAGAACTCATATGCAAGGTCGGGTTTTTGGGTGATTGCTTTGCTAAAGATTCGTAGATCCTTTTCTCTTGGGAAAGGGTTCTCCTTTATTACGGCAGAACTATATGGTATTCTATAACGTTGATTTTTTTTTTTTTATGTGTGACAATAACACTGCTGTCTATAATATACTTTCTGCGTTGATTCCAAGTCGGTGTTATATAGCTTGCAAACTTGGTAATCAAAAATAAGAAAAAAATTTACTTTTAAAATAAGATATTTTATACATGTTATTATGTTGAAGGGAATTGGGATATCTTTTGTTGGATTCCGTCACACCTGGGGCATATCTGGGAATGAAATGGCAGATAAAACTAGCTAGAGATGGTGCGTTAAGAAAAACACCTGAGAGTAATTTATAACTTGATGTTCAAGAAATTAATTCGTTATTAGAAAAATGTGTGAACAGTGAACATCTTCCAGAGAAGTAAAGAAATCTTCGTCATAACCACAATATTTGTCATCTTTAATATACAAGCAAAAATTTGTGGAAAACCAAATTTTCCCAAAATGTAGCATGCGATTGTTCAAGTCTTGTATCTGTGGACCATATTCTTTTCCATTGTTCAATATAACTTCATTATATAAGAATCGAACGTGGGTGTGACTGTACATGATTCTATCTAAACAATAAGCCACAAACCAAAATTGCGCAAAGAGCAAAACTGCTTTCCATGCATCAAATTAATAGATTTTCATAAACCGTCTCCTTCCTCTGGCTCTTTTTTTTTATTTAAGTCTATTATCACCAAGTGTGAACAGACTCTAAATTAAAGGGGTTTACTCAATCACTCTTCTGTCGATGAAGACATGTGTTCGGGCTTCTTTAAGAAACCGCAGGAGTGGGTATATGGGTGTACACCTTCCCTGATGCAAATGCATATACTGTTGTGACTTATTCTGTTTTGAGATTGGCTTTTTTCAGTTCTTTCTTTCCTTCTTTCTTGTCATCGTTCATTGCGTGTTTTATCACATTCCTTTTCTTCTGCCACTACTATTATTGCTGCGGTTTTTGCTGCTGCTACAACAGCGACTACAACTGCTAAATGCACTGCCGCTATTACTACTGCTATATTTGTACAAGCTTACAAATTACTACTAACACTGCTGTTGACGCTGTTGCTGCTTACCACTACAACGTTTGATCTGAGGGACAGCTTGATCTAAACAAAGTAAATCGTGGCATATTTAAGACGCCATATAAAATAAACAAAATGTTAAAACACTTGAACTGTTTAAAGCCATGTTTATGTTTTGATAACAATAAAAATTACTAATGCGTGCGCGCGCACGCACACACACACACACAAAAACACCCCTACACACGCACGCACGCACGCACGCACGCACGCACGCACGCACACATACACACACATGCACGCACACACGCCGTGCACGGGTGCCCCCAAAAAA
>JAMYXO010002196.1:0-24989 GCA_033310375.1 Conus canariensis
CACAAGTTTTTATTTTCCCCAACCATTTCAAACAAACTGGTGGGGGGCCTTGGGAAAAAAAGGTTGAGTAGGTTTTTTGTCCCGGTCCCCTTTGTCGTCCTCGGGCGTGTCGTTTTCCGCCTTGGGGTTGTTTTTTATTTTTTTGTTGTTAATAATTAGAAAACTTTTTTTTTCTTTAAAGATCCCCTTTATTTACATTTTTTTCTGATTGAATGTCTGAAATCATTGGCAAAACCCCCCAAAAAAAAATAATCTTTTTAAAGGGGCGTTTACGCCCCTCTAACGTAAAACGGAAAAACTTTTACCAAAGGGGAAAAGTTTGGGGGTTTTCCCGCTTTTGACTAATTTTGGAAAAGGTTTGGGGAGGGTTTTGTTCCTAATTCGGAAGGGGGCCCCGCGGGGGGCGGTTTAAACCGGGAGTGGTCATGTTGGGCCCGGTTTGGGTTGTGGGCCCGGTGTTCACCCCCCCTTCCCCGGGGAAGGGGAAGGGGGGGGGGCCCCACTCCCCCCTTTTTTGGGGGAAAACGGGGGGTTGGGGAGTGGTTGGGGGTTTAAAGGGCCCTTTTGTCCAGATTTGGTTGTGGAAAAGGGTTAAAGCCCCGGAAAAACTAGGTACTTCGTGGGATCATGTTCTTTGGACTTAGTTTTTTTTCGGGGGGTGTCGGTGGCATCTCCCCGGGGGGGGGACCAAGGGTGCGGGGGTGATTTTTGGTTTGAGAGTTTACCGTGTTGCCCCCCCAGCCGGCCCCCTGTTTCCCCACACTGCCCCCCCCTTTCCCCCCCCAGTTTCAGGGCCTTTTTACTTTCTTTGCCGGCAAGTCTTTTGCCGCCCCCCAAGGCCCCCCACCCCTTTTCCCCCCCCAAACCTGGGGCCTTCCTTTCACTTGCTTAGCGGCAAAAGGGGGTGTTGTTTCCCCAGTTTGCCACCCCTTCCGCCCCCCCCCAGTTTGGGAGCCCTTCACCCGGTAAACCCGGGAAATCTGTGCCGGCAAATTCTGCCACCCCCTTTGCCACCCCGTGGCAAAACCTTCCCCTTGGGTTGCGGCCCAAATCCCGTGCCGCTCGCTCCCCCTTCGCCCGCCCCCAGCCCGCGTTAATTTGGTTGGGGCCCCCAAAACCCGGGAGCTTTTTTCCCCCTGCCGGGTGCCCAAATTTTGGGGCCCAAAACCCGCTGCGATCTTCACTGCCCCGGGTGCCCGGGCTTTGGCCCCCAAACTTCAGCTCTTCCCCTGCCCCGGGGTGCAAAATTTTTGCCCCCGCTGCAGATCTTCCCCTGCCCCCTGCAACTTTGTTTCCAAACCCCCAAGGGTGGGTCCGATCCCTCAAATGCCGGGTGCGACCCCCCTTTTGCCCCGCAGCTGCAAATCTTTCCCCGTGCTACAAAAATTTTCCCTTTCGGTAGCTGCAAACCCTCCCCCGCAGCTGGGAATCCCTGTGCTGCCGGGTTTTGGGGCCCTTTTACAAACAGCCCGGCCCCCCGTTTATCAAAATGGGCCCCTTTTTTCCTCCACCTGAGTTTTGGGTATTGACTGCCCGTGTCCCCCGGTCCAAAAAGGGGGGTGCGGTGGTGGGATCAAGATTTCCGCATTGTGGCGCGACGCTGGGGGGGGGGCGAGGGGGGGTGAATTTTTGTCTTTTGGGGGATTTTGGGGAGCCGGGGAAAATTTTGTGCTAAGAAGGCACGTTTTTGCCAGGGTGACAAAAACCACAACACGACAACCCCTTGGCACTTTTGGGCTTGGGGTCATTCATCCAAACTTCGTTCTTTTACCGGGGTGAAAAATCTTCCCGGGGGCCCAAAAAACGGGTTCACCATTTACAGTCCCTAAATGTGTTTAAAGAGGGGAATGGGGGTTTTGTTGCAAAAAAAGTTTGGGATGTGTGGAGTGGAAATTTTGGATGAAATTTAGCTGATTTTTGTTTTTGTAAAATTTTTCAAAAAAGGGGGTTTAACCCGAGGCTGGGGGGGTAGGGGAAATCTGTTAAAATTAAAAATTTTTATGTGGGGATAGATTTCCCCTTTCCAAAGAAAAGTAAATTCACAAAAACGGGTTTAACCCAAAGTCTGGTTTTGGGCCCCCCGCTGGTGCCCCTCCTTTTGATACCCCCCGCGACGTTTCCGCATCTGCCATTTTTTGTCCCCCCAAATTTTTTTTAAAAAAAAAAAAATTATTATTATTATTTGTTAAAATTATTAATTTTTTTATTTTTTTTTTGAAAAAATTTCCCCATTTAAAATTTAAAAATTTTTTGATGTTTTTTTTTTTCGGTTTTTTTGGGGTTTGGGCGCTGTTTTTAGTCCAAAATTTTTGTTTTCCAGTACTCAAATTGGGCCCCCGAGGGGTTTTGGGGGCAAAAGTTTTTGCAGTGAATTTCAAAAATGGGGGTTTTTCAATTAAAAATGGGGAAAAAAAAAACCCCTTTGGGGTTTTTATGCGTGGTTTGGGGGCGGGGGGGGTGGTTTTGTGTGGGTGGGGGTAAGTTTTTCCGGGAAAAGTGGTGTATGTCTTTCTTGGGGGTGTTGTTTTAAAGGTTTTGGGGTTTGGTGTAAACTCCTTGTGTTTCTTTTTTTGTGGGTCGTTTCGGGATTGGGTAAATTTGGGTACGGGAGGGAAGGGAGTTTAGGCTTAGGGGGAACCTTTACAATTGGGGGGAAAATGCGGGGTAACTTTCTAAAATTTTGGGGTTTTTGTGTTGGGTAGGATTTAGGGAGCTTAGGTGGTTTGGGGGGCAGGGGGTCCTTTTTTCCTTTGCCTAGTGTTTGGGGGGTTAATTGGTGGGGGTACTTTTTAAAACCCCTTTGGGTTGGTGGGGGACGTCTTGTTTTTGCCGTTTTGTGAGGGGTTTTGTTCCCCTTTTGGGCCAAAGGGCTTACATATTTCTGTCCAAAATTTTTTTTTGTGTTTGGGGGTTTTTTTTTGTTATGATCAAAGGATGTTTTTATTGGTTTTAAGTGGTTTTGGAAAAAAAGGGGTGTTTGGAGCTTTAAAAACTAGGGCAAAATTGATTTTTCAATTTTCCTTGTGTGTGGGGAAAGGGGGGTTTTAAGGGTAATTTCCCCGGTTGGAAAAAAAGCTGGTTGAAAGGGTTTAAAAACCTTAAATGCTACGGAGTTGGTCACTAGTGGTTTTTTGGTCCAAAATAAATGGGTGTGCCGGGGATGGGGAAAAGTTAAAAATTTTTGGGTTGGTGGAACGGCCATTTGTGTTTTAGGGTTTTTGAAAGTAGAAAAGCTAAAGTTGGGGTGGGCATTGTTGTTGAAACTTTGCTGAAACCCGGTGTTGTGCATTTTTAAAACATTTTTGATTTTCCCTTTTTTGGCATTTTAAAAAGGGTGGGGTTTTCATCAAAGGGTTTTGAAACCCAGTTTTGTGGTTGTTGGTTTTTGGGACCTTTTAAGTTCCGGGGGATTCGGTTACTAATGGGGGGCCCTGGGGTCCCCTTGATTGAGGTGACCCGCATAACATTTGGTTTTTACCCAAATCTGGGGGATTGGGGGGTTTTCTATAGCTTATGCCTAGGGATAAATAGAGCAAATCCGTTTTTTCCCAAAAACCCCCAAGAAAGGGGTGGGAAAACCCCAAAAACAAAATAATAAGAGCCCCCAGAAGGGGAAAAGTTTGCAGATGTTTAAAGCGGGCATTCGGCCAGTTAGGTACCCCGCAAAGGGGCTTGGGCCCGGGGAAACCCCTCCCCAAAATTTGTTACAAAAGCGGTGCAAACGAAGAAAGAAAAAAGGTAGGGTCGTTGAGCAAGGGAAAATTCTAGGCTCCAAGGAAGGGGCGAAAGGGGGAGCAAAGGGTTAGGCTCCGAGGAAGGGACGAAAAGGGGGAGCAGGCTTGGGTCCAGAGGAAGGACGGAGGAGAAGAGGGCAAGCCCGGGAGCAAGAGTTAGAATTGGGAAACCCCACCCGGAGAATGGCCCCTTAGGGGAAAAAAAAAAGGGTATTTAATTTTTAAAGGGGAGTAAAAAAGGGAAAATTTAAGCAGAATATCAAAAAAAGGTAAAATTTGGTTGGAGGGGTCAAGAATAAACACATGGAAACCATTGAAGGGCCCGTGGGGCCTTTTTGGGATGCTTTCCAACACAACCCCCTCGAGAGAGAAGCTGGAAATTTTTGTCATTGGGCGAAGCCGTCAAATTTCCCCCACTTCCCTCTGGTCCCCCCCTTCTGGGCGGGGGAAGGGGTTTGGGAAGCTTTCCTCCCCCCTTGTTTTCCCCCAAAAAGAACTCAAGTCATACCCAACATTTAAAACCCGGGTTTGCTTTTTTCCCCCCACTTTAGGCTGGAAGGGGCCCAGGCCCCTACAGGAGAAAGGGTTTTGTTCCCGGGGAAGAAGGAAACCCCCGGAGAACCCCTTTCTCCCCCCGATGTTTTGAGCTTTAGGGGAAGGTTTATATAAAGGTTTTTTGCTTGCAGGCGGATTTAGGGGAACAATCCCCATGACAACAAGGATTTTTATTAAGCCCAAAGCATTTTTACCCCGGTGTTGAACCCTGGGTTAACCCTTGAGGTTAAGGCCGGGGGAATTCCCACAAAAAAGTTTGAAGAGGAAATTTCTTTTTTGAGGCAAAAGTGTTGGTTTGAGGCAAAGGGGGAAAAAGGGGTGTAGGCCCAGGGTTTAAGGGGAAGGGGCTGGGGCCCCGATGCGAGCCCCAAAGGGGGCTAGAAGCCAAGGAAGGAAGGGGCTGGAGGGGCCAAAAGGGGGGTTTCCGGCAAATGGTGGGGGGTCAGACAAAGGGGCAGAGCCCGCGAACCTTCGGGCTACAAGTTGTTTGGTTTAATTGTAGGGAAAACCGGGCCCTATTGCCAAGGAAGTGCCCCCATGAAAACCCACCCCGTTGAAACGTAAATGCCGGGGGGGATGCCCAAAGAAAAAGTCGACCTGGGGGCCGCGTTATTAAGGGTTGGCTCTAAGAAAGCTATACTCACCGAAGTGTATATGTATGTCAAGGGGGTTTCCCGTTTGGGTGGATTTTCGAAAAACCCCGGGAGCGGGTATGTCGTGGTGGCAGGAAGGTTTTTAACCCTTTCCAATTTATACACTGGGGGAAAGGTGCCAGTGGGCTTAGCATCATCTAAGTGTCAGAGTTTGGCCTGTGGCATTTTTGGAAAATTTTGGGTACACCCTTTTGTCTGAGGAGAGCTTTAGGTCCCTTTTGTTTAAAGGCAAGTCCCCGTTTCAAAGTGTTTTGGGGGGGGAAAACTTTGGGTAGGGCGGGCATGGTGATAGGGAATGGACTTTGGGTTTTCCGGTTTTTATGCAAATCCAAAACCTTGGGGGGGGGCATGCAGACAGTGCTTTAGAAGGCAAACGGGAAACAAAAAAGGTTTCCCGAAACCCTTTTTCAGTTTTAAGAGTGTGTTTTCTAGGGCACCTTTTCCCCCGGGGAAAGTTTATCGAGCTACAGAAAAGGGGACCCCTACTCTTCACCCGTAGGGGATTCCCCGGAGGGAAATTAAAAATTCCCAAAAACTAAATTTGGCCCAGTGTCTTTCGAGAGGGGAAAAGAGGGGGTGGGCCCTTAGGAGGTTCCCGTGGTCCCATGAGGGAAAATTTTAAAAAAGGGTCTTTGGGTCCCACAGGAACTTTGGGAGCAAAATTTTGAGGTTGGGGGCATTAACATACCGATGGGCGGAAAAACTTGGGAATTTACTAAAAAACCAAGGACCGGTCATTGCAGGATTTTTACCCCGGGGCCTTTGGGTGTGTGGAGACTTAAAGGAGGACTGCCAGTCAAAGTGGGCCCCTGCCCGGGAAGACCATTTTGATAAGGGTTTGGGGAACCCCAAAAACCCCCCCTAGTTTTGGATGCCCACTTCGGGCCCGTGAACCCTTTTCCCGAAGGTGGGAAAAAAGGGATCTCATTTGGGGCCCCTTTGCTCCTTTGTCAGGAGGTGGATACCGTTAAAGTGTTTGGTAAGGGGGGACCCTTTTCTACGAGATTCCTGAGGCTGTTTTCCCTTGAGGCAAATTACGGCAGAATTGTAAACTTGGGGGGGCGTTTTAACATAATTTGGGCTCGGACGGGTTTAACCAGAGTCGTTTCCCGACGGAAAAGGGGAAGTCTTTTACCCGGGCCCGGTGATGCAAAGAGGTTGTTAACCGTTTGTTGTCCCAATTCCCGGAGGTTTGGAGGACTACACCCTTTCCACGGGTCAAAAAGTAACGGTCCTTTTTCGAACGGTGTTTAAAAAGGTACAAATTTAAGAAAATGTTGCGTTCCCCCTACCCCAGGAACGAAACCCCCCCTACGTGGGATTTAGGTGGGAGAACCCCCCATTGGAAAATTTGGGGAAAAATTGGGAGGTTTCCCAGGGAAAGGGGAAAAGGGGTTTTCCCCCCCGGGTTTGAACTGCTTTACCGGGCGGAAAAATAAAGGGCGGAAAACCCTTGAAAGGTCCGCGGGAAAAAAACCCTTTTGGGAGTCAGCCAAAAGCGGCCCCGGAGGCTTCCCACTGGGGGCTGGGGTTAAAAGGTTTGGGGCCCTTTGCGCAAAAACGTTAAAAGGCTGAAATCGTGGTTTCCGGGTGGCACAGGAAAAAAACCCCTTTGGGGGGGGCCGGCAGCCCCCAAAAAATAAAAGCGCCATTTTTATGTTTAGAGCGGAAAACCCCCGGGACGTTTAAAAGCCAGGAACCCCGGGGTAAATTTTCCCCCCGACCCCCTAAAGGGGAGAATAAACTTGGGTTGGGCCCTGGGGGGGGCCCAAATTTGTTTTTTGGGGAAGGGGTTGGGTGAGGTGAAACAAGGGTCTTTTGTTAAAAAACAAGGAAACCCGGGCAACCCAAAATCAAAATTGTTGAAAGGGGTTTTTTGGGAACGGGGGAGGGGCGGCCTTTCAGGGGCCAGTTGAAAGTGGCCCCCGGGCCCCTTTTTTCCCTCCCAAGAAATTTTCCCGAAGAGGAAAAGGAAGGGTCAAACCCCCAAAGGGGGACCGAGGGAAATTCCGACCTTACCCCTGATTTTTATCTTTAAAAGGGCCCAATTTATTTTGGTCAAAAAATAGGGGAAGAAGGGGGTTGTTTTGCGGGACCCAAGGTTTTAGGGGAAGTGTTTTTAGACTTCCCCAAAAACCCGTGTTGGGCCTTTACATACCAGGTTTACCGACCTTTTGGAAAAAGGGGGTGTTTCCCTCCCGTTTCCGTGACAACCCTTTTTGAGAGTGAAGCCATACCCCGTGGCCCTTTTGCGCAGGGGAAAACTGTAAAGGAAAGAGGTGCAGGGTAGTTGAGATTTGGGAAACCAACGAACCCTCAAATATCCTCCATAATTTTCCACCCTTTTTTTTGGTTAAAAGAAAGAATGGGAAAGGTTTCATTTCTTTCGTTTGGGTTTTTAGGCGGTTTTAAATTTTTGAATTAAAGGTGTTTTTGATTTTCCCAAAAACCTTTTTCCCGACATTGGGGAAAAAACCTTTTCGCCAAGGGGGGAGAGAAGAGAAAAAATTTAAGCAAGATAGAAACCCCGGGGAAAAGGGGTACTGGGGAAAAATTCCGATGCGTGACGAAGATTGTTTTTAAAGGGCTTTCATTCCCCTTTTCCAAACCCGGAAAAGGAAATCTTCCTCAATGGGGGGTTTTATGCCTTTTTTGGGGGGTTTTTACGTCCCAAATTTTGGGGCGGTGTTTTACCCCGCATGAAAGGGGGAGCCTATTAAAAGCCATGCAGAGTGGGGTTTTGGACAATTTCATTGATGATATCTTGGTTTTCTACAGTTACGGGAAAGGAGGGGCATCTAAAGAGTATTGCGGGATGGTGGTTTTCAAAAAGATTTGCAGGGTGGGTTTGCTGACGGCAAAGACCATTCCCCAAATGGAACTGGAGGCAAAGGAAATTGGTTATTTTGGGCAAGGGTAAAAGGGGGGGGGATGAAACAAAAACCAGAAAGGGAGAAGAAGGACCGGGTTTTCCCGAACGCCCCCCCCCCCCTGAGACCAAGAAGCAAAATTTCCCAAGTTTCCCCGGGGGTTGGTAGGGGTCTACTTAAACCCCGCAGAATTTTTGTCCCCCCTTTTCCCGATAATTTTGAAACCCCTCACAGAAATTTGGGCCAAGGGAAACAAGCCAAAGTCAGGGTTTAAGGGAAACTGAGGGTGTGAAAGGGTTTTGGGCGCCTTTTGCACGTGGTTCCCGTTGGGCACCAATCGTAAAAAATTTTCCCCGTTTCAAAAGGGGAAAGGGGTTTGTTAAATGCAAAAAGGGGTTTCCCCCAAAAGGTTTGGTTTTTGGGGTTGTGGAAAATTTTCCAGGATGTAGAAAAACCGGGCCTTTTGGGGGGTTTTCAATTGGTGCGAGCAGGGGAACCAGGGGCTGCCCCCAGAAAGAATTTTCCCCATTGTTTAAAAGGCTTTTCTTGGGAGGGGTTTGGGGAAAAACAGGAAAAAGTTTCAGTCTTACTTGTTGGGGGCTTTCCCTTTTGGGGGTGATGGGCCCGACCAAATTTCCCCCTTTCAGTTCCCTTGGGATTGGGGTGAAAACGGGGCCCGTGGAAGGGTTCCCCGCGGGGGGTTGCAGTTTCCCGCCCCCCTTTCCAATTCACTGTGAGAAAACAAAATTTTTCCAAGGGAAAAGGAAAAAAACCCTAAAATTTCGGAAATACCTTTGGCGATTGAAAGGGGGAAAATTTAGGGGAGGGGTTTTAGGTCTGAATGGCAGTTTTAACCTTTTGGGAAAATTTGGGTTTTTGGAAGTCAAGGGTTTGGGGGTTTGGGAAAGGGGTAAAATTTAGGGACTTTGGGGCTTTTGGGGGTTTTCTGGGGGGGTCGGTTTTTAAACAAGGGTGATTTGGGCGCCGGGGGATTTAGTGTTTAAAATGGGGGTTTTCAAACTTTGCAGGGGGGGATATTGGCACCCTAATCCAAAAAATCTTTTTAAAAAGCGGTAAGGCGCCATTCCAACGTAGGCCGGGGTTAAAATTTTCCCCGACTAGGGTGAATTTTTTGGGTTTTTTTGCAGCTTTGGGCTTTTCAGGACAGGGTTTAGGGAAGGGGTTTCCCCAATTGCGGAGGGGGCCCCCTTCCGGGGGGGTGGCGGTTGTTAAAAAGCAGTTTTGTCGTTTTGTCAGGTTTGGTTTTTTTTGGGTTTGGGAACCCCCGGGTGTTCCCCCCCCCGGGGCCCTTCCGGCTTGAGAGGGAAGTTTTGGGGGCCAACCTTTTGGTGGTAGCCGGGTGTTTAGCTTGGGGTTTCCCGGGAAGGGCGTTTTGTGCCCCAAATTTGGTTGAGAGGCTTATGGGCCTTTAATACTTTGGTACCCCCCTTTTGGACTCCTGTCCTTGACTTAGTTTGTTTCGGTGTGTCGGTGTTTCATCTCCTGGGAGGGGACCCCGGGGTGCGGGGTTTTGATGTTTTGGTTTTGAGGGGGTGACCGTGTTCGGGGCCCCCGCTGAACCCCGGGCCAAAGCTGCCCTTCCCTTTCCCCCCAAACCCGTGGCGCCTTCTCCCCCTAGCGGGCCTTTAAGCCCGTGGGCCGGGGGCTTGCCACCCCCCCTTCCCCCCCTCACCCTTGGGGCAGCCCTTCCCCCTGCTTTTTGGGGGGCAATTCCCTTTCCTGCCAAACTGCCCAAAAAACCCCCTTCCTCCCCCACCCCCGTTGGCCCCCCCCTTCACCCGGGTAAAAACGGCAAAATTTTTGGTTTCCACCGCTGCCCCCCTTCGCCCAAACCAAATGGCAGCCCCTTCCCCTGCCCTTTGCCTAAGGGCTTCCCTTTTCCGCCACCCCAAACCCGTCCCCCCAGCTGCGAAATTTGTGCCGAGGGCCCGCTTCCCTTACTTTCCCGGGGTGCAAACTTTGGTGCCCCCCCCAAGCCTCAAAATCTTCCCCTGGGCCAAAATGGGGGACTTTTGTGCCCGAGCTGCCAAAATTTTTCACCCCCGCCCCTGCCTGGCAACTTTGTTTGCCAACCCAGCTGGGAAAAACACTTCCCGCCAAACTGCCCAAACTTTGGGGCCAACCAGCCCTTTCCGATCGTTCCCCCTGGCCGGCCCCCGCGACCCCTGGGGCCCCCCAAAGGCCCCGCAAAAACCTTTCCCCTGCCTTTAAACTACAACTCCCTTGGCGGTTAAACTTTTCAAACCCCCCGCCGCACTGTAACCCCCCCGTGCTGGGGGCCAGGTTTGCCGCCCTTTAAATTTAAAAGCGTCCTTTTCAAACAGTGGTTTTCCCCTTTCTCTTCCCTTATCTGTGGGTTTTTTGACTGGGTGTGCCCCGGGTCAAGGGGGGTGCGGGTTTTGGGGATCAAAAAATTTCCCCGGGGATTGTGGGCGTGACGCTGGGGGGGGGGAAAGGGCGAGGGGGGTGAAATTGTGGGGCTGGGGGGAATTTAGGCTGAGCCGGGGGAAAGTGGTTGTGCCCCAGAAAGCCACAGTTAGCCGTGTGACCAAAAACCAAGCAACCAAAATCACTTTTGGGCCAAAATTGTCTGCGCCCCCCCAAACAAACCCTTTGTCTTCACGGGGGGACCGGGCACCGGCAATGGTTTTAAACCCGCAACCCGCTCCCTGGTGGTTTAAAAAAGGAGAATTTGGGTTTTGTGTTGCAAAAAAAGTTGGGGGGGAATGGTTTGGGGTGTGGGTGTGTGGAAAGCCCAAAAGCTGATTTTTGTGTGATATTGAACATGAAATTGTTGTTAACTGGGCGGGGGGGGTTGGGGCGTAAATTTTAAAAATTTTAAAAATTTTTAAAAATGTGGTTTTATAGAATAAAACCCCTTTTCCAAAAGGAAAAAGAAAAAAATTTTTATTAAATCGGTTTCTAAAGGGCTTAGGGTTTTGGAGCCCTGCTGGTGCAAAACCCCTTTTGATACCCCACGACGTTTTCCCCATCTGGCCCTTTTTTTTCCCCGCAAATTTGGGTTTTTTAAAAAAAAAATATTATTATTATTTTATTTTAAATTAATTTTTTTTTTATTTTTTTTCTTTTTTTAAGATTTTTCCCCAAACTTTAAAAAAATTGGGCCCGAATTTGGGTTTTGTGGGCAAACCTCTTCTGACGCTGTTATAGTCAAATTTTTTTTTTCCCCCCTACTCCCCCATTTTCCCTGAGGGTTTATGGGGCAAAAGGTTTTAAAAATTTGGGGAAATGATTGCACAAAGGGTACAGAAAAAAGGGGGGAAAATGCCTTTGTTTTGATGCGTTTTGGGGTTTGGGGTTTGGGGTTTGTGTGGTATTGTGTGGGGGGGGGTGTAAATAAAAAAAAAAAAGTTTTGTAAAGTCTACTTGGGGTTTTTTGTAAATAAAAGTTTTGTTTTTTGGGTGTAAAATTTCCTTTTTTCTTTTTTTTTTGGGGGGGGTTTTTTTGGGGTCGTTTTCGGGAAAAAGGGGTAAGTTTGGTTACGGGGGGAAAGGGGTCAAACCCCTTTAACCTTGAAAAAATAAAATTCAGGATTATTGCACTATTGAAAAAGGGCCCCGGAAAAACCCAATTCCCCAAACTAGACCTTTCTCTTTTCCCTAAAAAACAAAAAACCAAAAAATTTTTGTCCAACTTTCGTTGGTATCCAAATTTCCAAGGTATTCAGTGATCGGCCCCGGTTGGTACCCTTTTCATTGACAAAGTGGGGAAAAGATGATAGGAACCAGCAGAAAAGGGGTTTGGGGTTTTTGGAAAAAAGGGAAAGGGGGAAGTGAAACAGGTGAAAAGAAAAAATCTTTGTCCCCCAAAAAAAAAGCTATGATACAGAAAAAAAAAACTCCCGGACCCTTTAATTTCAAAAGGTAAAACCCTTCCCAAAAAAAACTTCCCAACCCCCCCCACCACCACGTCTCCCACTTCCCATCCTTTCCCGGCAAATTCCAAAAAAAACCGGGAGATTTAAAAGGTGGGCCAGAAGCCATCGGAAGTCCCCAAGGGGCCCCGGAATTTTAAATTTCCAATTTTCCCCCGAATCCAAGGCCATGGCCAAGACTGGGACGGGGTTTGTTTGTGGGTGAAATTGGGAAACAACGAAAAAGGGGACGGCCCCCCCCCATCTGACCTATTTTAAAAGAAATGGCCCCCTTTCTGGTCTGTTTTAGCACCTTTTCCCCCCAAAGGGGGTTGTAATTTCCCTCCTAAGGGGTGTCCCAAAGGGACCGGCGGGGAAAAGAAAAGAGTGGGTGAAGGTGTTTACAAAATGTGGCTTGGGGTTTCTGGTGGCTGGCTGCTTCTTTGTATTTGGCCCGGTTGGATCGAAAGTGGGACAAAGGAGGGGCGAAACTTACCCGTAGGGCTGTCTGTTTTGTCTAACTGTTTGTCTGATATAAACAAAAGAATTTTGCCCTAAATTCTCCTTTTCTCTCTCTCCCTCCCCCTCTCTCTCCCCCTTCCCCTTTTGGGGGGGAAGGCCCCTTTCTCTTTTAGGTCTGTCCCGTTTTGTCCCGTTTGTTTTGTCTGTACAAAACTGAAATTGGGGTTTCTCTCTCTGTTTGTTTTGTTTTTTCTGTTTTGTTTTTTGGCTCTGTCGTCTCTCTCTCTCTCTCTCTTCTTGTCTTTTCTTGTGTCTGTGAATGGTCTTCTGTCCCGTCCCGTTTGTTTTGTCTGTCCCTTCCCTTTTCTCCTCTCTGCCACCCCCCCTCCCCTTTCTCTCCCTTTTCCCCTTTTGTGCTATTTTCCTAACTTTTCCATTTAACATCAAGAAAACAGTCCGTTTTGGGAAGTATCTGCCCCAAAAAACAACCCAAAAAAAATAAACCCAAAACAACAACACAACAAAAACAACAACAACAAACCAACACAACAACAAACAACCCCCAACAACAGAAAACATGACACAAACACCCCAAATTTTTAATTTTAAGTGAACCAGATAAAAAAAATTTAATTAAAAATAATTTAAAAACATTTTTTTGCAGAGAGAAATTTTTGGGAAAAAAAAATTTGCCTTTTGGGGTGGAATGGTATGTGTGCTAGAAAAAACTTTCCCCCCAGAAAAAATGATAGGGCCCAAAGGTATTCTTCTTTTTTAAAGGGTGTTGATTGCCATGACTCACTCATTCTTTTGGTTCGTTTTTTTTTGTGTTTTGGTCCCCTTTTCTGGAACGGGTTCCCCTTAAATAAAAAGAATCAGCAACAGCACAACCCCCGCATTTCCTGGGCTTTGTGTTAATGACGCATAACCATGTTTTTTTCTACTCCTGTTTTAATTCTTTTCGGATTTTTTTTTTCCCCCCTTTTTTTTTTCTTGCTCTCCTTTTCCCCTAATCCCTTTCCTTCCCCTTCCTTTTTCTCCCCCTTTTCCCATTCTTAAAATTTTGATTTGGTTGTTCTCATGTTTTAGGCACCCGCCCTGCCGTTCCCCTCCCCCTTTGCTGTAAATCCAATTTTAAAAGCCAAAAAAGTATTTTTGGGATGAAAGTAAATGAAAAGTGGGGCCCCCACACCAGTTCCCATTTTCCCAGTTATTCTTTTTAAAAAAATGCAAAAAAGGGGACCCGCCAGTTTAAGGGGAGGGGAAAACTCTGAAAAAAATTAAAATTTCACACACCCCCCACATATTTTTATATTTATATATTATATATAATAAAAAATAAAAAATTCCAAGGATAAGTTTCCGAGCACCATTCCCAACTTACAGAGCAGCTTGGTTTTTGCAAAAGAAATGCAAAAATATTTAATTTTAAAAAAAAGCTTGCTCTTTTTTTCTTAGATTGAAAAATAGGGGGGGAGATAAAATTTTAAAATTCAGCAGTTGGGGTTTATTCTGCCTAACTAACAGTATGTGCTTTAGTAGGTGATGGGTAAAAAATTTTTAAAATTGCTTCCCCCAAAAAGGGAACCTTTTAGCAAAGTTAAGTCTTTCCCAAATTTTGGGAGACGAATTTTCCAGGGGGAGGGGAGAAAAACTCACCCTAACAATAAATCCCGGGCAGATTAAACCATTTTTCCGAAAAACCGAATTTTTTTTTTCCTTTAGTGACCGGGGGGGAAAGTGGAATTTTTGGGCTCCCCTGCCTTTTGGTTTTAAAAGAAAAGCTTTTCCCCGAAAAAGGTTTGGGGTTTTCAATTTCCATAGTTAAAGTTTTGGGTTGGGGTTTTAAAAAAACCAAACCCAAAAGGGGCCACCTAAGAAACAAAAGAAAAATCATGAAAGAACAAAACAACTACATTTTTCTTGTGAAAAGTAGAAACATAAAAAGATAAACCCCTTTAAAACACAAGTGTGAGGGCCCCGTTCTTGGAATGAAAAACCACAAGGGACTAAATTACAATAAACTAATAAAAATTTCCAAGGATAAAAACCGGGGCACCCCTTTTAAACAACCCTTAAAAAGAGCAGCTTGGGTTTTTGGAATTTTTTTGAAAATTTTTCCCAAAGCCCGGCCTAAAATTCCCGTATCACAAAAAATGGGCCAGTCCCTTTTTCCCTTTCCCTTTTGGGGGGGGAAAATCATGTAGGCTTGGGAGAAATTTTCGGGGGGGGGGGTTCCAAAAGTCTGAAGGGGCGTCCGGGGGCATAGGAAAAATTCCTTCAAGCGAAAATTTTTCTGCACCCTTTAGGGCCAAAGGGTTTGTCACAAAAGGGCTTTTGGTCCCGGGATCGAGGGGTTTTTGGGGCGAATTTGGGACCCCAAAAAAAGGACACTCATCTGTTCGGGCCGTCAGTTTTCGTTTGGGAAAAAATTTAACCCAAATACGGGGGGGCCCCCCGTGTGTTATCTTTTCAATATGGGGGTCCAGGAGAAAACAACCAAATTTGGGGAATTTTCTAGCGGGGCAGCAAAGGGTTTCTAGTTTCCCCAAAGTTTTTTTTTTTGAAAGTGAATTTCCTTTTTGCACAAATACAGAAAGGTAATTGAATCGACGAATTTCCTTTTGAAGGTTTAAAAAAAAATCTTAAAATTTTTTAAAAAAAAAGGGGGTTTTTTAACCCGGGGCGCTAAAGGGGAAAGATCTTTTTTTTGTCGGGCAAAGGCATCGTAAAAGTCCCTTACACACCCTTTAAATGTCCACATGGCAGAATTAAAAAATAAATATTAATTTAAGGGGTGTGGAAAGGCACTTTTGGGGAAAGCCTTCACGGCCCCAAAATTTAAATTCATTTCCTTTTGGGGGTTACCCCAAAGGTTCAGAAAAAAAAAAGGAAAAAGGGGAAGCAAACATGCATTTTACACACACACACCACCCCCACAAACACACCCCAACACACCAAAACCCCCCACACACTTCACTCCCCCCATGAATGCATGGGCTCTGGATGCACGCAAAAACACCCCACACCAAAAAACACACACACCAAAACACACCCCCAAAACAACACACACACACACATACACAAACAATACATATTTTGCTCCCTTTTGGGGGAAAAAAACGTATGTTACCCAAAAAAAAAGTTAAAGACCTAAAAATTAATGGCATAGAGGGAGGTATCTGTGAAAAAAACTAACATTAAACGTTTCAAAAAACAAGATGGAAGGAGTACCCCCCCCCCCCCCCCCAATTCGTCGCTTCCCTTTTAAACCCCATCTGTCTTTTCCCCCTTTTTCCTTCCTTTAAACTTCTTTAAACCAAAAAAAAGTACTTTTTTACTGTTGAAATGAACAGAAAAGTTTTTTTAAGCCTAAAAAAACACGAACCTATGAAAAGAAAGAAAAAATGGGCATGCACAAAAAATCCCCCAAAGAAAGCTGCCTTTTGGCCAAACCCCTTTACCCAACATACAAAACAGAAAAGATACATAGAACGAACGGGGTTAAATTTTCCGAAAAAAAAAGTTTTAAACCCTTTCTCATTTCTCCCAAAAAATTTACACCTGCATACAAAACAAGCTGTGGGAAAGTCTATGTGTTTTCCTGCATGCTACATGTTTACCCCAGGAGGGCTAATATTTTTTACTTTTTCATTTTTTGGCATGAAAAAATTTTTCCATAAAGGGAAAGAAAGGAATTTTGCTTAAACCCGGGCTTTTTAAAATTTTCGTTTCACTTAAAATTAATATAAAGCAAACAAGGGGTTTTTCCCTTTTTCTTGTACAAATTTAGATTTGGGTGGTCACTAATTTAAAACCCGATCGGCAATTTAAACATATCGGGGGGAAAATTTAAACAAACTCCCTTTATTTCAGGGGGACAAAATAATGCCAATTCCAAAAAGAAATTTTAAATTTTGAATACATAACTTGGAAAAAAGCAAAAAAAGAAAATACTTTTGGGCTACCCCTTTTTCAAAAAAAGTTTCTTTAAAACTATGGGGTACAAACCATAAATTGTAATTTGGGAAACACTTTGAACAAAATGTGATCAAGCAGATCTTTTTGTCAGTGCCCTTAGGAAGGGAAACAAATAGGGGTAGATTTCATGACACTGTAAGAGACATCCCGGAAATGTTTAAACAGCGGGGTGGTAAATTTATTTTAAACGCCTTTTTTGGAAAGCTGTTCTAGATAAAAACCCCTGGGAACTGAAGCTAAAAAACAACTATCCCAAAAAATATGCCAAACTCAAACTTGTAAAAACCTATGTCCAAGGTAAAAGACGAAATTACAAATTCATATTTTCCAAAATATGTTCATGATTGCTTGAATGATTTAAAAAACCCGAAAAGGCTCCCTATATAGACCCGATGAATTATAAACCCATTAATGGGTGTTTCTTTATAAACCTATGGGTATGCTATAGACCCTTTTGGGGTTTTCTTGACAATTTAAAAACTGAGTCTGGTCTTTTAATCTAGGGGTAAGGGGAAACGACGAAATAGCAAGCAAGCATTCCGCAGAGCAAGTCTGCTAACAGCCTAAAACAAACTTTCTGTTTTAACAAAAATAAAAAAGGGAAAAAACTAGCCCCGTGAAAAAGTTTAAATAGAAAACCAAAACAACCACAGTAAAATTTAACCCGCTTTTTTTTGTTTTTGGTGGGCTACCAAAATTAGCTGTTTGTCTTATATTTATCCACAGGTGGGAAAAGGGGGTTTAAAAACAAAAACCGGAAAAAAAAACAAAAGGGCCCGGGCTATGAAAAATGATTTTCGACTTACCATTGAAAAAACATCCCAAGGAGGGACCCATGAATAATGATTTCAAATTAAACCCTTTTAACACATTTTAATAAACAACAATTGGGAAAAATTTTTAAAACGATTTAAAAATTGAACAAAAATCAATGGGCAGAAAAAGGGTAAAAGATACAAAAATTTCCATTGAACACCCTCAAAAAAAACAATTTTTTAAAGAAACAACTTACCATTGAAAACACAATTTAAAAAGAATAAGGGAAAAATATGAACAAATTACCATTGAACACATCAAAGGGGCCCCACTATGGGAAAAATGATACAACTTACCAAAAGGGAAAACATCAATAAACAGGGCTTGAATAAAGATTTCGACTTTAACCCCTTTTAACACATCAAAAGGACAGACATGAATAATGATACAATTTCCCTTTAAAACATCAATGGGGCAGACTAGAATAATGAAACAAATTACCATTGAAAACATAATGGACAAACTATGAATAAAAGGGTACGACTTACCATGAAAAAAAAATCAAATTGGGCAAGGGAAATATGAATAATATTAAAAATTACCTTGAACACATCAAAAGGAAAACACTTTTGAAAAAATGAAAAAACGAATTCCCCCTTGAACACATTTAATGGACACATATGAATAAAGATAAAGACTTTACCATTGAAAATCAAAAGGACCAACCCCTATGAATAATGATACGACTTACCATTGAACAATCAATGGACAACCCATGAATAATTGATAAAGACTTTACCATTGAAAACCTTTAATGGGACACATAAAGAATAAAAAGATACGACCCTTTCCATTAACACATCAAAGGACACACTATGAATAATGATAAAGACTTACCAAGAACACATCAATGGGAAAACTATGGGAAAATGGGTAAAGACCCCTTTCCCAATTTAACCCTTTAAAGGACCCCCTATGAATAAAAGATAACCCACTTTTCCATTGAAAAACATTTAATGGGCAGACTATGAATAAAAGATATGGAAATTTAAACCCTTGAACCAAAATTTAATTTTTTGGGCGAAAATAGAAAAAAAAATATGATTTTCCGTTTTAACACATCTGGACAATTTTGAAAAAATGAAAACGAAATTTTCCCTTGGGCAACATTTAATGGGACAACTAAACAAAAATAATATGAAATTTTACCCGCCTATTTCCCAAAGTTTAAAAACAATTTAAAGGACAAAACTATCAATAAAATAGACTTTCCATTGAACACATTTAAATTTTGGGCAGACTATGAATAATGAAATGACTTAAACCCTTGAAACCCCATCAATGGACACATATCAATAATAATATTGGGCTTTCCTTTTCCACCCCGCGGTGGCCCCCATAAAAGAAACCTGGGACCACATCGGCCCGTGGAAACCCAGGGTCCCAAAAAAAATTTTCCCCCCCAACTTTTTCAACACTGCAGGTTCTTGAATTTTGGGGTGTTTACCAATGATTGAGTGAAACCCCCTTTGGGGTAAAATTTTAATTTTGATAAAAGAACAAAGTGGGAATAAAACCTTTCCCCTTGGGGGACAATTCAGAGGAAAAAAGCATTTCACACCCTTGTTCACCCCCCCACTATCCCCGGGCCCCCCAAAAATTTTAAATTTTTCCCCTTTTCAAACCCAAAAAACAAACGGGGGAAAAAGGGGTTAAGGGCCAGAAGCTATCGGAAGTCTTTAGAATCCCCGGTGTTTCAATTTTAACCCCGAACAAGGGCATAGCAAGGGTGGGGCCTGACTCGTTTTTGAAAAAAATTGGGGAAGGGATTGAGGCGGGGAAACCCCACCCCATCTGACCTATGAAAAAGAAATTTACCTTTTTTGGGCCGTGCAGCACTGCTTCCCCAAACCCGTTTTTATTTCTGTTGTGTGTCCAAAGGGGAAAATTATTGGGGAAGGAGAAAAAACTTTTGGGCACGTGGCTTTAAAATTTTTGGGGGGGTTTTATTATTTTTTTGCCTCATCAGCTGTGGGTTTAAAAAGAGGGGGGAAACAAAAAATTTGAAAACCCCCGATCTGTGGGCCTTTTCTGTTTTGTCTGCACGTCTTCTCAAAAAGCTTTTGTCTGTCTCTCTTTCCCCCTTTCCTCTTTTCTCTCTTCCCCTGTCTCTGCCCTCTCTCTTTTCTCTCTCTTTTTCCCCTCCCTCTCTCACCACACACACACACACACACACACCAAAACACAAAACCCACCACACCCCACACACACACACACACTTGTTACACTGGTTTTTCTGTCTCTTTCTTAAAAAATTTCCCTGTCTTTGACACTTTTATCAATTGCAATGAAAGGTTTAAACCCCCTTCCCAAAAGGGCCGTTTTTGCTATAGGGAAAAAAAAATTGTGTTTAGTGTCATGCCCGTGTCACTGGTTCTTGGGCCCGTCTGTCTTTTTCCCTGTTCCCTTGTTTTGCTTTGTCCTGTCCCGTCTGTCCCGTTTTCCGTCTTTTTCTTCTTCTCTCTTTTCTCTCTCTCCCCTCTCCCCTTTTCTCTTCATACACCACCCTTAGTGCAAAACAAAAGGGAAGCAACACAACACCCTCACACCCCACACCACACAACCCCAACCACCCCACACACACACACACACACAGACCAAAATTTTAAACCCAAACCCAAACCCTTTTTCCAAAACCAGGGGCCCGTGGGGCGTGATAGAAAGAGGGTTGAGAAGTTAAATTGTTGTTGTTTGTCGTCGTCCCCCCGTCGGGCGTTTGCTTTTTAATGATTTTGCCGCAGTTTTCTCTGATGATCCCATCCCGTGACGTTTTTTTGGGGATTTAATATCTGAAATCAATTCAAAGGGGGCATTTTGCTTTTGTAGAGGAAACCCCCAAAAACATTCTATCTAGGCGTGCTTGCTATAACCCAAAAGAGGAAAAAAAAAAAGTTTTTTCACCGGTCAGTTGGTATTTCCCTTTGTCAGGATTTTTGGTATCGACACTGCCCGATATCTGTCCTCAAACGACAGCTTGGAAAAAGGTTAGAAACAGCAGGGGGAGGGAGAGTATAAGGGGTAGTATGGGGAAAGTGGTTTTTCAGGAAATGAAAACCCTTTTTCCAACAAAAAAAAGCCCATGATGCAGAAAAAAAAATCTACCTGAGACTTAAAATTTATAGGGGGGAACCTTTTTAACACCCACCACCACCCAAACTCCCACTTTGCTTCTTTCCCCCGCAAAACTAAAAAACATCTCAAAAGGGTTGATGGGAGAGCCCCGGGGGCCATCCGGGGGGTCCTTAGTAAAAAAACCCCCGGTAAAAAAAAATTAAAATTTTTAAATGTTTTCCCAAAAAAGGAAAAAAAGGGAAAAAGGAGCCAAAAAAACCTCCCCCCTTGGAAAGTCGTTTGGGTTTTAAATTCCCCCAAAAAGGCCGACGGGGGGCCGGGAAAACGGAAAGGGCGAGCCAAACCCACCCAAACTGATTACGAATAGAAAAAGGGCCCTTTTTTGGGGGGTTGGGGAGCAAAACCCCCCCAAGCGGCCCTTGTAAAATTTCCCTTAGGGGGCAGGCATCAGGCAGGGAAAAGAAAAAAGCGGGTAAAAATTGGTGCAAAAAGGGGGGGTTGGGTTTTTGGCCTGGCTGCTTAATTTTTTTATTGGCAGGTCTGGATCTGATTTTGGGGGGAAGAAGAGGGTTTACGTTACACTTTCAGACGGGATGTTGTCTGTTTTTGGGATAACTGAGTGAAGTGTTTCTCTCTCTCTTTTTTCCCCGTGTCTCTGTCTCTTTTCCGTCCCGTCTGTCTTCTTTTTTTTCTACCCCCCTCTCCCCTCCCTTTGTCTGTCTATCTTTCTGGTTTTTGGGGCTTTTGTGTCGGGCTGTTCTGTCTGTCTGTTCCGTCCTTCCCCTGAAAAACCTTTTAAAAAAAGCGAAAAATTTTTTTTGCACTTACTCCCCGGTGTTTGTAGTTTTTTTTTAACCATTTTCTCCTCTCTCTCTCCTTCTCTCTCTCTTTCCCTCTCCCCTTTTCCTCTTTTCCCCCCTCCCCTCTCTCCTCCTCTCTCTCTCCTCTCTTCCCAGCTCCTAAAATTATCCATTTAAAAATTTTAATGAAGCAGTTGATTGGGGCTTTTCATTCCTGTTTTTCCCCCCCTCTCTCTCCTTTGGGTGGTGTGTGTGTGTGTGTGTGTGTGTGTGTGGTTGTGTGTGTGCGTTTTCGTGTGTGTGTGTGTGTGCGCGCGGGGCCCTTGCGCACTTTGCGGGGAAAAGTGCGTGAGTGTGTGGGGCACATGCAATTTCGTGTTTTTGTTTTGGAAAAGGGGTGGGGACAAACTGTGGGTTAAGTTTCGGTTGTGTGACACGCTTTTGGTTTTGTGTGTGCGGGGCGTGCGTGCGGGTTTCGTGCGTGCGTGGTGTGTGTGTGTAAATGTGTTTTTGTGTTTTGGGGGAGTGTGGGGCCCTTTTGTGTTTGCGTGTATGTGAGTGTGTGTGTGTGTGCAATTTTTGTTGTTGATGTGTTTGTATTGGGGTGTGTTGTTTCGTGGGGTGTTTGTGGGGGCGCGGCGGGCGGGCGCCCGGCCCCCGGGGCGTGCGTGCTCGGTGCGCAAAGCGCATGGGGTTTTTGCCTGAGGGGTGGGTGGGGTGTGTGTGGTGTGTGCATTGGGGTGTTGTGGTGTGTGTTTTGTGTGGGTTTTGTGGGTGTTGTGTTGTGTGTGGATGGGGTGTGGCGTAGCGTGCGTGTTGGGGTGGTGTGGTGTGTGTGGTGTTGTGTTTCAAAATGTGTGTGTGTGGGGTGTGCTTTTGTTGAAAGGTGCGTATGTGTATGGGTGTGTGTGTGGGGTGTGTGTGTTTGTGTTGTGTCGCGCCCCGCCCCGCGTGCGTGCGTGTGTGTGTGTGGGGTGTGTGTGTTGTGTGTGTGTGTGTGTGTGAGTGTGGTTGGTTTTTGTTTTTTTCTTCAAAATTTTTTTTCTTTTCAAATAAAAGTTTTAATTTTTAGAACCCAAAAGGGGTGTAGTGGGGGGTGTGTGTGTGGTGGGTGGTTTTGTGTGTGTTTTGTGTGTTTGTGTGGAAAAGGGGAGAGGGGAGAGAGGAGAGAGGGGGGTGTGTGTGCGGGGCAGCGTTTGTACGTTTGTGCGGGGCGCGCCCGCGTGCGTGCCCTTTTCGTGTGGTAAAATGTATGTTTTTGGGTGAGGGAAAAAACTCTAAGTAAGAATTTAAAATGTAAAACCACCACCCACCAAACACCCCACACACAAACACCACAACAAACAACCAGGTTTTAAAAAAACTGTACCCAAAATAAAATCATTTAAACAGCCAAAATTTCAGGATTTAGCCCCAAATGGGCCCTTTTAAAAATAAAGGTTTTTTAAAAAAAATTTAAAAGGGGAATGGTATCCCCGGAAAAATGCACTTTTTAAGGGATTTCCCTTTTTAAAATTCCGAAAAAATCGGGGAAAAAAAGAAAGGGGCAAAAGTATAAAAGAACGGTGTTGTTGTACCCAATTTTTTAAGGGCCGGGGCCCCAAAAAGCCATTTGAATATTCCTTTTACCATAATTTTTGTTCTTGAATGGGATTTATTTTTTTAAACCCCAAATAATCAGGACCAGAAGCTGTTTACTGTGTCCCCCGGATATACTCCTATTTTGTATATTTCGGTTTTTCTGGATTTAAAAAATTTGGGGGAAAATCCTTTTTAAAAAATTTCTTGCCGGGGGTTGGGACAACGAAAAATATCGAAAAGTCGGGTTTGGTATTCGGGGGAGAACACTTTCTTTTTAGTTTCCCCTTTTTTTCAAAAGAGACTCTTTGTAAAGAGAAAATCCTTTTAAATAAGCTCAAGGGAATATGCATAGAAACCCTTTGTCAGAATTGTTTTTCCCCCTGGGTCGAGCAAAACCGTCAGGGCCCCTTTTATTTCCCGGATATGAAAACAAAGGGAAGGAAACCCAACAAAAAATTAACGTTATACCCTTTAAAAAAAGGTTGAATAAGTAGTTTAATTTCTGAATGACTTCAGCACGAAATTTTTTTTGAATTTTGGTAAAATTCTAAAGCCTTTAAAAACTGGAATTAAAAAATACACAAAAGGGGAATAACCCCAAAAAATCAAATGATTAATCATTTATGTACTCCCACCCCGGGGCCCTTAAAAAATTTCCCATTAGTTCGGCTTTAAAAAATAGACAATTTTGGCCCCCCAAAAGTATATGTCTGGCTCCCTTAGAGGAATGTTTGCCAAAAATTACTCAAACATATCATTATGTCGAAATTTATGAAAACTGAGGTCCCTGAAAGAAAAAACATGATGTTCAAGGGAAAACTAATAGGGATTATTTAAACAATTTTAAAAAAAAAACAAAAAGATGGTTTACCCGAAAAACTATATAGCATTTAAAGAATTTATTTGGGAAAAAAAACAAAATTGAGTTTCACAGAAGAACCATTTTAGCATTATGAAAACAGTTTAAGGATTTCGTTTGTGTGTGTGTGTGTGTGTGTGGGGGTGTGTGTGTGTGGTGTGTGTGTGTTTTGTGGGGGTGAGGAAATTTTTTGAAATTTTAATTTTGAAAAAGTTTCATTCCTTTGATTAAAAGAGGGGCATGAAAAATTTTTTCCCAAAAAAAAGTAAGTCCAAAAAAGGGAAATTTATTTGTTTTTTTCCAAAAACAGTAAGGGCAAAAGGGAAATTTTTTTTGTTCTTTTCCAAAACAGTAAGTCAAAGAATTTTTTGGGTTTTTTCCAAAACCCCAAAGTCAATGAAGGGATTTGTTCTTTCCCCAAAAAAGTAAGTTTAATGAAGTATTTTTTTTTCTTTCCCAAAAAAAAATAAGTCAATGGGAAATATTTGGGTTTTTTTCCAAAACAGTAAGTCCCAAAGAAGAAATTTTTTCTTTCCCCAAAACAGTAAATCAATTTAATTATTTGATCTTTCCAAAAAAAGTAAGTCAATTAATTTAAAATTTTTTTTTTTCCAAAAAACAGTAAATTTAATGAATTATTTGGTTCCCTTTTCCAAAAAAAGTTTAAGGTTTTAAATGAAAATTAAAAAAGTTCTTTCCTAAACAGTAATCAATGAATTTTTTTGTTCTTTTCCAAAACAGACAAGGCCCAAAGAAGTATTTGTTTTTTTCCCCAAAAAAGCAAGTCCCTTGAATTTTTTGTTCTTTTTTCCCAAAAAAGGGAAGTCAAAAAAGTATTTGGTTTTTTTCCAAAACCGTAAGTCAATGGAAAATATTTGTTCTTTTTTCCAAAACAGTTTAAATCAATAAAAAAAAAGTTTTGTTCCCTTTCCCCAAAAAAAGTTAAAGTCAATGAAAGGGATTTTTTCTTTTCCCCAAAAAAGTTTAAATCAATGAAGTAATTTGTTCTTTTCCAAAAACAGTAAGGTTCAAAGAAAAAATTTTTTTTTTTCCCAAAAAAGAAATAAGTCAAAATATTTGGGTTTTTTCCCCAAAAAGTAAGTCAATGAAATTTTTTGTTCTTTCCAAAACAGTAAGTCAAAAAATTATTTGTTCTTTTCCAAAACAGTAAGTCAATGAAAATTAAATTTTCAAAGCTGTGAAAAGAACAGCATACCCTGAACGCCAATTCATGATTCAAATGTATATTTGTTTTCTGTTTAACATTTATTTTGTTTTTTTTTCAAAGATTTTATAATGCAATTTAAAAATTTTTTCTGTGAAAATCAAATTTTGGGTTTTCCCTTTTATGAAAACCCCAAAATTAGAATCAGACAAAATGATTTTGATGAGTAATGTTTTAAACCACTTTCCCCTAACGTGGGGGGGACAGACATATCACTAATATTTCCCTTTAAGAGGAAATTTTTTGCATAATCAGGATAAATATTTGTTCGATTTCGAAGGGGGAAAATGTTATTGAATAAAGAATAATGAAAAATAACACCAATGTCCCCATTATTTTCCTTTTTTTACATGTCTTTCCATTTTTGGAAATTTTTTATTTTAAAAAATGGTTTTTGGGGTAATAGATTGTTTTTTGGTTGACATAACTGTTTCCCACAATTTTCACAAATTTTAAAGTCACAAAGCAAGATTTTGTCATTTAGC
>JAMYXO010002197.1:0-2500 GCA_033310375.1 Conus canariensis
TTTTCCCTGGGATCTATGCTCCACCATAGCTATGCTACTCCCTGTCTATATTCCGCCATATCAATGTTTCTCCGCATTTATTGTCTTCCCCCCCCCCCCCCCCCGACCCATGCTCTCCGTTCCCTTGTGTGTGGTGTGTGTTGTGTGTGTGTGTGTGTGTGTGTGTGTGTGTGTGTGTGTGTGTGTGTTATGTTTCATTTTCGCACGTATCAAATGTCAACGCAAAGGTCACGTTTTGGGTTGTTTTCCTTTAGTGGTTTCATTTTGGCGTGACTGAAATGTGACAACACTGATTATATTTCTTTCCGCATCGAAGGCACAATCTCTGCAGGGCAGAGAGGCTGAACATCGTCCACCGATACCTGGTTCCCTTTGAAACATCATTAACAATATCATGTTCTGTCTGAAGTCCCCCCCCCCCCCCCCCATAGTATTTGATCTTTGGAATGATCAACATTTGTACTGCCCCCCTCCCCCTTCTCCCCTACTACCACCGCCCCCTCTCCCTCCCCCCCCCCCCCCCCCCCCCCGCCCCTCGACGTCCCGAATCTGTTGAATTAATAACGCTCTATTCTTACCATTGTTTAATTTCATTCAGAGACCGATTTTTCCCCTGTTTCTTCTCTTTTTTTTCTATCCTGATGCTATGATTGGGTACCGTTAATTAATTGGTGATTCATGCGCGAAGCATAGATCAGTCCATAACAAAACGCAGTCACCACCTGCGGTTCTTGTTTCTTTCTCTCTTTTTTTTTTTTTTTTTTTTTTTTTTTGGCTATGAAACAAAACGACCAGGGTGAGCTGGTTCTTGGACAGTTGTGATGGGGGGTGGGGGGTGGGGTGGGGGGTGGGGGAGGGTGTGAGGGGATATATTGATGAGTCAAATATTGTTTGTAAGTTTTTGTTGTTGTTTTTCATGGAGTTTTAGGCCCAGTCGGCAGCAAAGAGACACAGAACATCGATTCTGGGGGACGTAGAGCCATGGGAACATAGATCTGGGGAGCATAGAGACTGTGGAACATAGACCCGGGAGAACATAGAGATGGGAAACATAGACATGGGGAACATAGAGATGGGAAACACAGACATGGGGAACATAGAGGTGGGGAACATAGAGACTGTGGAACATAGACCCGGGAGAACATAGAGATGGGAAACATAGACATGGGGAACATAGAGGTGGGGAGCATAGAGGTGGGGAGCATAGAGGTGGGGAACATAGAGGTGGGGAGCATAGAGGTGGGGAGCATAGAGGTGGGGAACATAGAGATGGGGAACATAGACATGGGGAACATAGAGGTGGGGAGCATAGAGGTGAGGAACATAGACAAGGGGAAAACGACATGGGAAGCATAGAGGTGGGGAACACAGACATGGGAAACATAGAGGTGGGGAACATAGAGATGGGGAACATAGAGGTGGGGAACATAGAGATGGGAAATATAGACATGGGGAACATAGAGATGGGAAACACAGACATGGGAAACATAGAGGTGGGGAACTTAGAGATGGGAAATACAGACATGGGGAACATAGAGGTGGGGAACATAGAGACTGGGGAACATAGAGGTGGGGAACATAGAGGTGGGGAACATAGAGACTGTGGAACACAGACCCGGGAGAACATAGAAATGAGGGAACATAGAGATGGAGAGCACAGAGGTGGGGAAATAGAGGTGAGAAACATAGAGATGGGAACATAGAGGTCGGGAACACAGAGACTGGGGAACACAGACCCGGGGGAACATAGAGATGGAGAACATAAAGCCGAGGGAACCTAGACCTGAAGGAACACAAAGACGGGGAAACATAGACCTGGGGGAACACAGAGACGGAGGAACATAGAGATGGGAGAACATAGAGATGGAGGAACATAAAGATGGGTAAAAATAGTGATGGGAAAACACAGAGACTGAGGAACATAGAGCTGAGGAAACACAGACCTGGAGAAACAGAGATGAGGGAACAGAGTTGGGGAACATAGAGATGGGGAAAAATAAAGACTAGGGAACGTAGAGGTGAAGGCACACAGAGCAGGGAGAACAACAGGATGAACATGAAGCTGAGGAAACGCAGAGCCAGGGGACCATAGAAGTGGGGCAACAAGGACAGATCGTCATTAAAATTCACCAACTGTTCTTTCCACCGGGTGTAATCGGTGGCATAATCCTGCTGAAGGACAGACAAACAAACCAACAGATGCAGACTGAAACAGGGCCTCCTGGGCGGAAACAAAAACTAGGTCGTCATCTACAGACACAGTGGGCATGGAAGCGCACATAGCAGCCTCGCAGAACTGGCCGGTTCCTTACATTCACGCGGGTCTGTTTCAACTCTCACAGAGAAGTGACCAGAGAACCACAACGCCATGTCGGAGGACATCTACAAAAAAAGACAAATAAACGTGACAAAAAGAAACAAATAATAAAAACATGAGAAGAAGAAGAAGAAGAAGAAGAAGAAGAAGAAGAAGAAGAAGAAGAAGAAGAAGAAGTGAAAG
>JAMYXO010002197.1:7500-10000 GCA_033310375.1 Conus canariensis
CTTCTTGAACAATGTCTGATGGATACTTTTGAACAAGCGGGTGATCTTCCAGTGATCATCCTCGGCGATTTAAATGCAAGAACTGGTCGGCTGAACGCACAAGAACTACCCGTATATTTAGGTGACTTGATAAATGAAAATACCACCGGTGATGACTGCTTTTCTCGTGTATCAAAAGATTGCTCCACTAATGAATTTGGTCTTTATTTAATTATCATCTGTCAGAATTTTGAGTTGGTTATTCTAAATGGTTTTCTGCCTGGTGATAAAAGCGGGGATTTCACTTATATCGCTCACAATGGTTCAAGTGTTATTGATTATTTTATTTCCTCCCAATCCTTAGTTCCACTGTGCCGTGAATTGAAAGTAACCCCACGGGTAGAATCAAAGCACATGCCTGTTGAATTTGTACTAATGCTTCCCAGTCCGAATCAGGAGACGGTTTCAAAAAGGTTAAAGGTAACCAAATTTAAAAAATATGCATGGGATCCAGCAAAAGAAGGTGATTTTATCAATGCACTTCAGTCTGACGAGGTCAATTCAACCTTTAATGAAGCAATTGAATTGATTGATGTCAATTTTGAGAGTGCACTGAAGAAACTAAACGAAGGTCTGTTTATGGCTGGTCAAATAATGTGTAAAGAAAATGTCACAGGTAACATCAAGCACAGCCCATGGTTTGACTCTGAGTGCTATGTTAAACGCCGTCAGATCAGGTGAGACAAGCATTGAGAACGTACAGTCGGGTGAAAGTTAATAACAACCCCGATGCTGTTCAACTGAGACTTAACTATTCTATAATTAGAAACGAGTATAAAGACTTACTTCGAGACAAGCAGCAGTTATATAGACAACAAGTTTTAAATACACTTAAGGAAAACGCCAAAGATTCTAAGCGGTTTTGGAGCACTGTAAGGTCTTTAAAAAGTAGTTCTCATGTACCAAACACAATATCCAATGAAGAATGGTTTCAGCATTTCAAACAAGTCTTTAATGATGAGCTTATTCCTACTGGTCCTAATTCTCAGGAACTTCAGACTGAGTATTTTCCTGCTGCTGATAGTAACGTTGATGAATTGGATGTCTGTATAACTGAAGAGGAAATTCTTGATTCAGTTAAGGCTTTAAAATCAAATAAAGCACCAGGTCCAGACGGACTAATTGGGGAATTTTATAAGTATTGCACCCCCACTATTCTCTTTTTCCTTAAGAAATTTTTCAACAAACTCTTTGATTTTGGCATCTTCCCTTCTATGTGGTGCGAAGCTCTGATTCAACCTTTGCACAAAAAGGGTGATATAAACAACCCAGACAACTACAGAGGTATCTCTCTTTTAAACATTAGTTCAAAATTATATACTTACATATTAAACAAGCGTTTAACAAAATGGATTGAAGATTGTGATGTAATAAACGATGTGCAGGCTGGCTTTAGAAAGAATTATAGTACTACTGATCATATATTTACCCTTTTTTCTCTGGTACAAAAGCAACTCTCTACCACAAGAAATTATACGTTGCTTTTATCGACTTTAAAAAGGCTTTCGATTCGGCAGATAGAAACCAACTCTGGTCAATCTTAAAGAAAAAAGGTATAAACTGTAAGATGTACAATGCACTTAAAAGCATATACACAGATGTCAAAGCTAGGGTTAAAGTGGGGGGAGATTTAACTGACACTTTTATGTGTCCCCGGGGTCTGAAGCAAGGAGAAATATGCAGTCCGGTTTTATTTTCGCTATTCATCAATGAGCTTGCTGAAGAAACAATTCAATACGGTAAACATGGTATTCCCTTATTACCAGACTTCATAGAGATACTAATTATGCTTTTTGCCGACGATGTTGCACTCGTAGCATTTACCGTCATTGGTCTCCAGCAGCAACTAAATGTTTTGTGTAACACAGCGAAAAAACTCGATTTGATCGTAAATTTAGAAAAATCAAAAGTTATTGTGTTTAGAAATGGGGGGTATATCGCCTCAAGGGAAAGATGGTTCTACGACGGTCGGCAACTAGAAATTGTTAATCAGTATAAATATTTAGGTGTTATCTTTTCCATGGGTCTTTCTTTTTCCCATTACCTTGAGGATTTAGCATCCAAGGCAAAACGTCAAGTCATCAATATTATAAAACTACTGTGGAAGTTTCAAAGTCTTTCCCCGAAATTGTTCTTTAAACTTTTCGACTGTCAAGTCCAGCCAATGCTTAGCTATGGTGCCGAAGTATGGGGTTTGACTGCAAACAACTCAATTATTGAAAAAGTACATTTGTTTGCACTCAAGAGATTCTTAAATGTTTCCATAAAAACACCCAGCGCCTTAGTCTACGGAGAAACTGGTCGGTATCCACTCTATATAAACTATTATACTAAATGTATCAAGTATTGGTTACGTGTCGTTAATATGCCGGATAATCGCCTTCCTAAGAAAGTTTACATCACGTTATATGATTTGCATCATCGAGGCAAGAACAGCTGGGTTTCATCAGTTTGCTCTACG
>JAMYXO010002197.1:12500-17500 GCA_033310375.1 Conus canariensis
GCCACCCCCCAACCCTCAATAAAAAGAAAGAACAAACGAAAGAAAGAAAAAAATGAAAGAAAGAAAGAAAGAAAGGAAGGAAGAAAGAACTAGACCAAATAAGGTTTGCAGCGAGTGGCACGAGCCCTGCATAGTGGCTCCCCCTCGCCCTGGCCCTCATCGTTTCGCACGCAGGGCCATCGTCACAGCTGACGACCAATCTTCCGCTTGTTGCCCACAGAAATTGTCTACAGACCAGCTAACAGGCTGATGACGAACAAGCAATGGAGTTTTTCGTCCCCCCCCCCCCCCCCCCCCACCCCCCCCGCCCCCTTCCCCCCACATTCCCCCCTTCCCTGCTCCCGCTCCATTCTCTCCCCTTCCTGCCCCCTCCCTTCCCCTCCCTCCCCCCGCCCCCCCCCCCCCCCCCCCCCCACCACCTTCCTTTTCCAAACCTCTGTACTCTCGCCTACGTTTGGAGATGTTAGCATATATGTATCGGGTATTTTTATGTGAGGGTTTTTTTCTTTTTCTTTCTTTCTTTTTTATTTTTTTTGTTTGTTTTCTTTGGTATGGAGTTATCTTTTCTTGGTTGTTTCGATTTTCGGTGGTTTAAGAATACAGTTGTGCTCGTGTCGATGGTGTTTTAGGCTTCATTCTTCTGCACTAAATACCCCCCCCCTCCCCCTCCCACCCCCTGTTTTAATTCTGCTGCTGCTTCTATCATTTTGTGGTCGTCGTCGTCATCATCATCATCATCAACAACAACAACAACAACAACAACAACAACAACAACAACAACAACAACAACAACAACAACAACAACAACAACAACAACAACAACAACAACAACAACAACAACAACAACAACAACAACAACATCGGTGTCTGTCTCTGCTTTCTTCTTGTCTTCATCCTTTCCATAGTTTTCGTCGTCGTCGTCGTCGTCATATTTTCATTCTCTTTCTCCTACTACTTGTTCTCCTCTTCCTCGTTGTCTTAACCTTTTTTTACCTTCTTCATCCTCATTCCTATCATCATCATTCCCCTCTTTCTCCAGCTTTACCTCACCACTGTTTTCTCCCTGGATTTCGTTTTCCGTTTCGATCAGCCTTTTCTGTATTTTTAGATATTTTTTTTTCTCCGTTAATTTGATATTTTTTCCAGTTTGTCTCGTTCTTTCCGTGATTCTTCTGCTCCTGCTCTTCTTCTTCTTCTTCTTCTTCTTCTCTTCTTCTTCTTCTCTCTTCCTCCTCCCTCCTCTCTTTTTTCTTCTCCTCTTCCTCCTACTCATGCTCCTTCTCTCTTCTTCTTCTTCTTCTTCTTCTTCTTCTTCTCCTCCTCCTCCTCCTCCTCCTCCTCCTCTCCTCCTCTCTTTTCCTTCTTCTTCTTCTTCTTCTTCTCCTCCTCCTTCTCCTCCTCCTTTTTTCTTCTCCTCTTCCTCCTACTCATGCTCCTCCTCCTTCTTCTTCTTCTTCTTCTTCTTCTTCCTTCTTCTTCTCCTCCTCCTTCTCCTTCTTCCTCCTCCTCCTCCTCTTTCTCCTCCTTCCTTTCTTCTTCTTCTTCTTCTTCTTCTTCTTCTTCTTCTTCTTCTCTCTTCTTCTTCTTCTTCTCCTCCTCCTCTTCCTTCTACGTTCTTCTTCTTCTTCTTCTTCTTCTTCCTCCTCCTCCTTCTTCACCTGCTTCCTCTTCTCCGTTTTTCTTCCTCTTCCGCCCACACTCCCTTCGCACCCTGCTGGTAAAGCGGCGACAGATGAAGGATTTCACGGGGAACTGAAGACCAGCAACAAGACCACCGGTCATTGCGTGCATGCTACAAAAAAAAAAAAAAAAAACGTGCCGGAATGCGTGACCGAAAAATCCTAGACAAACCGGCTCTGTTCTTTTTCTGTGACAAGAAGGCTAAAAACGGGGAAGGTTTTAGGCCGCAGGAGCTCGGAGGAGATTGGGAGGTGGGTGGGGGAGAGGTGGGGGGGATCTTTTCGTGCACTGTCGGGTGTTCAAGTCCTGTGTGAAACAGTTCAGCAGAAGCTTTTTTCGAATTGCAGGCTCGTGTCTTTACCAGAAGTATTTGGGTAGGAGTGGAGGTGCGCCGGGGAGGGTGGGGGTGAGGGGGAGGGGAAGGTGGGAGAGTGGAGGGGGCAGAGGGGGGGGGGGGGGGTTGCAAGTTCATAGCTCAAGACTGAAAATATCGCTTTTTGGTCAATGACCTTTTAGAGTTCTTTGTGAGAAAACAGGCCGGCCGCCTGGTGAGTCGTCGGCCAAAAACAGAATCAACCATTGAAACTCTCTCTCTCTCTCTCTCTCTCTCTCTCTCTCTCTCTCTCTCTCTCTCCTCTCTCTCTCTCACACACACACACACACACACACACACACACACACACACACACACACACACACACACACCCAGACACAAGACATTTGCTCAAATACAAATTAAGCGTGTCGGCAGACTTCACGGTTTGTTCCAGAAAACGGTGTCCAGAAACCAATCGCCACTGTAAGATGGCCACGCCACCTGAATTTTGTTTGGAAGTTTCGAAGGTGGTAATGGCATCCAACAACAAACAGAAGAAGGGCGTCAAAACGAAGCACCCAGCACAGCGTGAGGACTGTTCGATATTTTCCCTGGTTGACCTAAAAAGAAACCAAAATGCTTAGAATGTAAGGGTAAGCTGGTAAACTGTTTTCAGTCTTGCATTTGACCTAGTTCTCATGCTCATATTGGGATGACAGTTTCATTCGCATTTGTATCATATACTTATTGTCATTGCTCACACCCCTTCAAATGGGGCTTTGGCCTTTTTTGAATAAAATTCTGTTCTGTTCTATTCTGTTCTCTCTGTCTCTGTCTCTGTCTCTCTGTCTCTTCTCTCCTCTCTCTCTCTCTCTCTCTCTCTCTCTCTCTCTCTCTCTCTCACACACACACACACACACACACACACACACACACACACACACACACACACACACACACACACATACACACACACACATGGGACGATGTTGACAAGAAAGTTGTAATGTATGGGCTCAATCATGTTGAAAAGTTGTTTTTGTTTTTCCAAACGTCATACGGAAATTCTAAAACTGGCGGTGGACGGTGAGCTGGAATGAACGGCGTAGGGTAATTCCAGTTCTTTCCCTTGAATTTCGATCACTGGTGATCGACGGTTTTCTTCCCGGAATTATGGTATTTAAAACAACATTTTTGTTATCTGAAGCAACGTATCGCCTAAAAAACCCGAAATAGACACATTCATGACAAAAATATTATTATTTTAGAAATACTGCGCAGAATGTTACGAAGAAAAGAACATCCATCATGCAAAATGCAAAAATCTCAAAAACTGTTGAGAGTTAAACCGGCACAACGGATGAGAGAGCGCCTCTCCCTCCCTCCCTCCCCTCCCCCACCTCCTTATCTTTACCTTGATTACATTCTGCAAATCCATGCTTTTTTCTATGAAACTCTTTATTTTGATTACATTCTGCAAATCCATGCTTTTTTTCTATGAAACTCTTTATTTTGATTACATTCTGCAAATCCATGCTTTTTTTCTATGAAACTCTTTATTTTGATTACATTCTGCAAATCCATGCTTTTTTTCTATGAAACTCTTTATTTTGATTACATTCTGCAAATCCATGCTTTTTTTCTATGAAACTCTTTATTTTGATTACATTCTGCAAATCCATGCTTTTTTTCTATGAAACTCTTTATTTTGATTACATTCTGCAAATCCATGCTTTTTTTCTATGAAACTCTTTATTTTGAAATTGAGCCAATTTGGACTAATGGAGGAGAATCCAGTGCAATCAGTGACAAGATGGAAAAGCTGTGGAACTTCGTGCTGCTTGGGGTCCATTCAATTCATCTCCTGCCATCTTCAGTGGTGAATCAGGCGTGAAAGTTGTGGGTGAAATTATCCAGGTTACTTTCGTCTATACTGTGCACAACAAAATGATGCTTTGGAAGACAAGGGAGGAGAACAAACAGAACCAGACACACCGAATCAAACACACACACACACACACACGCGCGCGCGCGCACGCGCGCACGCACGCACGCACGCACGTACGCACACGCACGCACGCACGCACGCACGCACGCACGCACCCACCCACCCACCCACACACCCACACACACACACACACACGCATGCATGCACGCACAAACACACGCGCACGCGTGTGCGCGCTCACACACACACGCACACACACACACACACACACACACACACACACACACACACACACGCGCACACACACACACACACACACACACACACACACACACACCACCACCACCATAACAGAGCACCGTATTATCATAGCATCAGGAGAAAACTACAGAGAAATGTTTATGTGAATATCTAAGGAAATATTTTTGAGTAAAGGTTGTTCTGTACAATTCTTAGCCGCTTACAATGCTTGGGTTATTGAACAGCAGAGCTGACCACTCAGACTGTTCCACATCTTTTGATCTCCCTTGTATCCTTGAATGGATCCTCAAGCATAGGCTCAAAGATTGTCCCCTACATCTTATACTGTGTGCATAATGCTTTTAGTCTTAAAGCAACTTTTTTCCTCTCCACACTTTCGTTTTGTTCCATTTTGCTACCCTTCGCTGGCTGCTTCGGGGGTGCTGTTGCATTCTCTTTTGAACCCTTGGTGGTGAGAACACCACAGAATTATGGACTGTGGTGTGTCTCTATTTGACACCAAGAGCACAGACACAATCAGCCGTGTCTCCCTGATGAGTCCGATCCAGCGGACGAAAGGCCTAGGAGCAGGCAATACAAATAGATGTGCCTTCGAGAGGGATTGCGATGGTTCCCTCAGGCAGCTAGTGAAGGGTTTCTCATATTTATAATATATTCCCCCCATTTTCTTCATCTTCAATTTTTTTTTTCTTTTCTAAAAGTTCAAATCTTTCTTTGCCAAGTCATTACTATAATGACTGAAGAATTGTTAGCCTGCACTTGTTTTCCCCCACTACTTAATTGTTCAGCATTGTA